>JH723259.1:2320-13495 GCA_000277465.1 Dictyostelium intermedium | reverse complement strand
AATAATAATAGTTTTCTTAAAGTTTGGAGAAATTTAGTAATTAGAAATGAAATTATAAAATATTTAAGAATATATAAAAGCTTTTTTAATAAAAGAGTTGTAATAAATTCGAGTGAAATATTAAAATTTAAATACAGAAATTATTTAAATTCAGTTGTAATCTATTTAAATGATAAGGTGTTAGAAAATGATATGATTCCATCGAATATAACGGATTTAGAGATTATGCATGACTCAAATGGTTATGTTATCTTAAAGGAGAATTGTATTCCAAAATCAGTGACATCTTTAAGGTTTAATTGTTTTTTGAATAGTTTAATTCCATTAGATAATATAATTAATTATAACAACAACAACAACAACCACAACTCTATAACATCGATTGAATTTACGCAAGGTTTTAACCAAAAACTAGGAGATTGGTTACCAAGATCATTAAAACATTTAATGCTTGGTTACGGTTTTCAAAGAACTATTGAACCAGGGCAACTACCCGATTCATTAACATCACTGACATTTAAAAATGATGATTGCAATTGTTTGATTCTTCCAGGATCCATACCGAAATCAGTGACCACATTAAACTATTCATATAAAGGTTTGAAATCAATGAATGAACGAATTCCAAATTCAACTACAACTTTGGAGTTTATAAATGATTTTGAAATTTTAATTAAAGTTGGTTTAATACCAAGAAATGTATCAACCATTAAATTTGCCTATAAATTTAGAGGTAAAATAACACCAAGCTCTCTACCACCAAACAATCTAACCAGTTTAGAATTTAATCAAGGTTATAATAGAATGATCTACCCATCTGAAGTATTACCTCAATCAATCTCTCATTTACGTATTAATCAAGATTTAATTTCAAAGGGTTTCATTTTCAATTGTTATTTTAATAAATTGAAATCACTAGAGTTTATAGGTATTAATGCGATTACATTAGATTTAATACCATCGAATCTAACAAATTTAAAAATTAGGAATTTCAATATTGGTGGTTCATTTACTGCTCTCGATTGTTTACCACCAACATTAACCTCATTGTCTTTACAAAGAGTAAATACTGAAATCACATTTAAACATGGTGATTTCCCAATATCATTAACCCAATTATCTTTAGGTGACTATTGTAAACCATTGGATCTTCAAATTTTACCTCCAAATTTAAAGTCACTTTATTTACCCTCAAAAAATATAAAATTAAAAATTAATGACGGTAATTTTTCAGAATTCACCTCTTTACCTCCAACTTTAGAACATATCTATTGTCATATGGGAAACTATAGTATTATCAATAATTTAGAGTTATCAGTTTTTTCGAAATATATAAAAATACTTGATGAATAAAAATAAATTAATTATTTTATTTTTATTTTTTTATTTTTATTTTATTTTTTTTTTTATTTTTTATTTTTTTATTTTCTTAATTTTAATTTAAAAAAAAATAAAAATAAAAATAAAAATAAAAATTAAATAACAATAATAATAAAAAAAAAAATAAAAAATAATAAAAAAAAATAAAAAAAAATAAAAAATAAAAAAAATAGTTTTACAAAATAAATCTTTAGTATTTTTTTTTTTTAAAAAAATTAAATAAAGAATTATTAAATAATTTTTATAACCGACTCTTTGCTAAAAATTGATTGAAATTTCAAGAATGTCAGTTTATAAATCCAGATAATTGGTATTAAATACTATGTTTAGAATAAATGAACTTTATTAATTTTTTTTAAAAAAAAATCTTAAGAAGGAAATTTAATAATTACTTGGATCTGATAAATTGACAATAATTGTTAACCTTTGAAAAAAGGTATAAAAGGATTTTGAAAAAAAAAAAGATTCATTTCCAAATCATTCAATTCAATAATTAAAAACTAAAAAAAAATTAATTTCTTTTTTAAAAATTAAAAAAAAAAAATATTTAAAATTTTAAAATGAATATTAGAAATACATTAATCTTAATTTTGTCAACAATCTTTGTTATAATGTGTGGTTCAAGTTTAATTGGTGCCAATGATCCTACTTGTGTTGGTGCTCCTGAAGGTAAAGTGTATTTATTCAATAGTTGGGATTTTAAAGGTGAACGTTATGTTTATAATATATCTCAAGGCTATCTATCGCTACCAGATACATTCCGTAACAATGTTCAATCGTTTATTAGTGGTGCTGAAGTTTGTTTTATTAAATGGTATCCAAGTGAACAATATCAAATTACCTCTGGTGAATCTCATAGAAATTATGCTGCTCTCACTAATTTTGGTCAAAGAATGGATGCCATAATTCCGGGTAATTGTTCTAATATTGTCTGTTCTTCAAAATAAATAATAAAAATCATTTTTGTTAAGTTTATGTTTTTTGAAAATCCCCAATAATAATATTTTTTCTCTTTTTTTATTTTATTTTATTTTATTTTTAATGCATTTAGTATAATGTATTTTAAAATCTAAAAAAAATTAAAAAGAATAAACAAATAAAATAAAATAAAATAAAATCATAAAATTGGTTCTTTATTACAATTTATTTTTTTAAAAAAAAATAATATCCAAATAATTAAAAAAAAAAAATCCACTTTTCAATTTTTTTTTCTTTAATTTTCCTTTATTTTTCAATTTTTTTTTTTAGTGATAATTTAAAAAAAAAAAAATTTAAATAATTTGGTTAATGAGTGAACGCCTACAACAACAACAACAACAATGCTATTATTAAAGGGTATTGATTACACAAATAAAAATAGTGAAATATTATTTTGGAAAGTTTATCGTAATAAATGGTTAAATTATCAAATTTTTATTCAATTATCAAATCTTACCAAAATAAAAGAATATTATGAGATTTTAGGCTTAGAAAGAGAAAAGAAAAGCACAATTACCCAAAATGATATTAAAAAAGGCACATTTTATATAAACATATTTAAAATAATTTAATATATATTTACAATACTAATATTGTATGACATTTCTAGCATATAGAAGAAAAGCATTAATGTATTTTCCAGATAGAGTTCCACAAGGTTATGAAAATAATTTTGAAAAAATTTCTGAAGCATATTCAATTTTATCAGATGAATCAAAAAGGAATGAATATAATTCTATGATTGATCAAAGAGAAAAAAATAAAAATATAATTAATTAAACATTCCACTCAAAATAAAATAAATCTCATCATCATTTGTAAATAAAAAAAAAAACTTCTACAAAAATGTTATTTAAATATTTAATATTATTATTATTATTATTATTATTATTATTATTATTATTATTATTATTATTATTTTAATTTTTATTAATTAAAAATTAATTGTGATTTCATTATATTTTGCAAATGATTTTTCTTTACACAATTAATTGATTCTTTTAATTCTTTTACCCAATCTTCTTTATCAGCTTCTGTTGTACTAATTACCATACCGTTTTCACTTTTATCGCCACTCCAATTAATTTGGAAACAATATAAGCCAGTCTCTATATTGTTTGCAGTTTGTGGTACTTCTAAAACCTTTAAATCAATCAATGGTATAGTTTTATAAATACTATATTTGTTTTTCTTTTGTTTTGTAATAAATAATAAATCATTAAATAATATAAAATATCTATATTTTGAAACTTTTTTCTGTCTACTTTCCATCATTAAACCATCTTTAATTAATTGTCTATTAATTATATTTAAATTTGTTGTTAAATTATTTGAATTACTTGAATTTAAAGTATTGTTATTATTATTATTGTTGTTGTTGTTGCTCATATTTAAACTATTATTATTATTATTATTATTATTATTACTCATATTTAAACTATTATTATTATTATTATTATTACTCATATTTAAACTATTATTATTATTTATATTATTAGGATTATTATTATTATTATTATTAGGATTAGGATTATTATTATTATTAGGATTATTATTATTATTACTACTACTACCATTTACATAAATTATACTATTACTACTACCATGATGACTACTACCACCACTATTACTACTACCACTATTAAGAGTACCATTTTCTTTATTTGCATAAATATTTGGAGAGAAAAGTATTTCAGATAAGCCTATTACCTTTTCTTGAAGTAATAAAGTTTTTGAAACATTTTCAGCTTTTCTCTTTGATTCATTTAATTGATCGGTGATTTGTTTTGTTCTTTTCAAGACGTCTTGAATGGCAACTCTCTCTAGGGTATCGACAGTATGAGCCAATAAATCAGTTAAAAGTAAGATATAACGTGGCACTCTTTGAACGGGTCTAATTAAATAACTATCGATAGTTTCACTTTTACATTGTTCAGAGAATTGACATTTCTCAAGAAACTCTTTGAACTTTGGTAATTTTGCACGATTTTCATGCACACAATCCATTGCTTTATTGAAATTATTAATATAGGTACCAAGTTCTTCAATTGTATCTTTTTGATCCCAATACCATTGTAAACAATGAGCCAACTCTAGTACATCCTTTTTATCGGACATTCCTCTTAATTTCTTTAAGAATTCACAACTAACTCTAAATACTTTGTCAATATTTGAAAAAATTGTCTCCACTAACTCAAGTCCTATAATTGGTGGTATCGTTGGAGATACTACCAATGGATTATAATAAACTTTAATACAAACTGATAATGCATGTACATATGCTTGTTCTGTATCAATGAGTTCTTTAATAATTCTACCCCTCCTAAATAATTTATTTGGTTCATCTTGTTGTGGTTGTGGTTGTTGTTGTTGTGGTTGTTCAAATTGTATTGATTGAATTTGTGGTGATTGTTGTTGTTGTTGCTGTTGTTGTTGTTGCTGTTGTTGCTGTTGCTGTTGTTGTAGTTGTTGTTGTAGTTGAAATTGTGGTGTTTGTGGTAGTGGCTTAGGTTTTGGTGGTTGTGATTGTGGTTGTGGTTGTTGTTGTTGTTCAATTGTTAAAGATGGTAAAATATTTACAAGTTGCTGTTGTTGTTGTTGCTGTACTTGAGGTGATTGTTGTGGTGATTGTTGTATTGGTGAACTTAAATAAAATTGTTGATGTTGTTGTGGTTGTTGTATTGGTGATTGTAGTAAACTGCTTGCACTATTACTTGTACTGTTATTGATACTGTTTGGTTTACTACCACTGCTACCACTGCCACCATAAATACTAGTAGCAAATGGATCTACTGAATTTGTAAGTTTATTAATTAAATTACCATTATTATTATGATTTGGTGGTGAAACACTTCTTGAGAAACGAAACATTGAACCTCTAAAACCTGGAGAATTGAAATTACCACCACCGCCACCACCACCAATACCATTTGAACAAGTTGTTTGAAAACTTAAACTATCGAAAGGATCTAAATCAGACATATCTTCAATCATGGCTAATTCATTTTGAGTTTCAAAAGAGATAGGTACCTTAATATTTTCTAAAGCATTTAAAATTGAATCTCTAACTTGACCATGTGGATAATTAATTAATTCCAATAGGTCACGATCACAATCGGATTGAGAGATTTTGAATCTACAATGTTCATCGATACATAGATTTGCAATGAGTAATGAGATAGCTTCCAATAGTTGACTCGTATGATTTTGTTTATCTTTTAGTAGTTCGGATAAACCATCGATAAGATAATTGGATCTTAGTACTTTTCTTATGTCGGCATTTGATGTTAAGTTTGCTAAACAACTAACACACAAAGATTTCAATTCGATGGTTGTTGAACTTATAGATACGACAATATCAACCAATGGCATAATTGCGCCTGCCTGTAATATTGGTCTTTCCGTTTCTTCAGTCAATGAAAGATTTATTAGGATCTTAATGGTTTGTTCCTTAATTTGTAATGGTGTCGATGGTGATGATAGTAACGTTACCAATTGATTCAGTATACCCGATATTGCTAAAATTCTACGAATCAATGGATGATAGATCGTTAGAACATGTATTAATCCAATCAATGACAATATCATTTGATTGGATTGTTCTCGTTGTGATGTTCTATCGATTGTTGAGATCAACATTTGATTAATACTTTGAATCACTCCGGAATGACAAAATATCTTTTGATTATCCAAATATTCTCCACATGAATCCTTATGTAATAAATTCCTAAGTATACCTCCTGACAATATCACCATGTTGTAATTATTACTCTTTCTCATTAAAAACTCTATCAATATTTCAACTATACCATATTCTGATAACACATGTGAATTATCATAGTTTAATGTTATATTTAACATTAACCATAATACTTTCTCCGTTATATCCTCATTCTCTCTTTCACTCTCTTTTAATAGTTTTATTATAATTTCAATTAAATCCCATTTTAATATGATTTCACTATTTTCATCTAATATTAGATAGATAGATAGATAGATCGATTAGTAAAGATAATAATTTTTAAATAAAATAATTTTTTATTTCTATATTTATATAATTACGTTTTAAACCTAAATGACTTAATAACCAAGCTGAAAGCATTTGAATAACTTCATTGTTCGATTGTATTAATTCTTTAAACCTTTTACTTCCAACTAAATTTAAAATTATATTATGATATTCATCTAATAATAGAAATTATTAATTATTTTTCTATTTTAAGTAAATTTTATTTTTATTATTTTTATTATTATTATTATTATTATTATTATTATTATTATTTATTATTATTATTTATTATTATTAGGATTATCGGAATTATTATTATTTTCTTATAAACATACTCTCTGTTGATATATTAATTAAAACTCTTAAACAATTTTCTTGAATTGAAACATCTGAAGATTGTAATCTTTCAACTGTATTCCTAATTTTCTCCATATATATATAGGCGTGTATAATTGTCTTATTTTTCTTTTTTTACTTTATTTCTCTTTTCTTTTATTTCTTTATTTATTTATTTCCTTTTTATTTTTATAATATATTTTAGAATAAAATAAATTTTTATTTTAAAATATGACAATTATTTTAAAATAAAACTAGATAGTTTATATATATATTGTTTAAAATAAATTTTATTTTATTATTCTTTTTTTTTACCCGATATCTTTCTTTTTTTATTAAATTTTATTAATTTTATTAATTTATTTTTTATATTTTTATTATTGTGATAATTGAATTAGGTTAATTATTTGATATATTTCGGGTGAGTGTTGGGTAAAAGTGGGGTGTGTTATTGAAGCAGCTTTTGTGTGATAGTTTTTTATTTTTTTATTTTTTTTTTAATTTTTTTTTTTTTTCAAGTAAATGATGAATTTTTTGTTTATTTTTAAATTAATTTTTTTTAATTAAGTGTGGGTTAAATAATTTTAAGTGTAGAGGTAGATGCATAAATCTATAAACCAATTGGTAATGAAAACTTTTTTTTTTATTTTTTTAATTTTTTTATTTTATTATTTTTTTATTTTTTTATTTTTTTATTTTTTGTTTTTTATTTTTGATATGATCTTAAATCGTTTTAATTTTCTTATAATTTGGAATTGATTTTATTTTTTATCTTTACTTATTTATTATTAATAAAAATGTTTTTTTTTATTCTTAAATATTAATCAAGAAAAAAAAAGAAGATTTAATTATTAATATGTTGAAAAAAAATTTTCTGCTGTTATCAAAATTTTTTTTTTTTTTAGAGATTAAAAAATCTTTCGTTTGGGAAATTGCAATTTCATATAACAACATACTTTTTTTTTAAAATTTTTTTTTTTTTTTTTTTTTTATTTTTTTTTTTTTTTTTCAAAAAATATTTTTTTTTCATTTTTTTTTTTTTTTAATTTACATTTTATTTATTATTTTTTTATTTTTTTTAAACAACTCACCCAATAAATTAATATTTGTGTGTAGTTTTAAAAATGAATGATGATATAAATAATAATAATAATAATAATATCAATTCACAAGAATTAGATCAACAAGAGCAAACTCAAGAGGAAATAACAAAACAAAGAATCCAAAAAAGAAAAGAAGAAGCCAAGAGAATAATGGAGGAAAGAAAAAAAAGGGAACAACAACCTCAAAGACAACAATATGATGATGTTGAGGAAGAGCAACAACAACAACAACCAATTAGACCAATAAAACAATTACCATCAAGACAACAATATGATGAAGGTGAAGAACAACAACAACAACAACAACAACAACAACAATATGAACCAAAAATCAATCTAAGAAAAGTACCATTACCACCAATGAAACAACCACCACCACCACTACAAACAACAACAACAGCAACAACAGCAACAACACCATCATCATCAATAACAGGATCAATACCATCACCGTCATCTAATTTTAGAGAGGACATGGTAAAGAAAGCAGTTTTGTTTTTAAATAACCCAAATGTAAAAAATACAGCATTGGCAAGAAAAGTTGCATATCTTGAAAAGAAAGGTTTAACAAATGAAGAAGTTAAAGAGGCATTAAAAAGAATTGAAACTGGTAACATTAACGGAACTAACAATAGTGCATCATCAAATACTACAATTTCAAGAGCAGCACCAACAAATAGAAACGATAACTATAGTAATAACAATTATAATTATAATAATCAACAACAACAACAGCAACAACAACAACAACAGCAACAACAATATTATCAACAACAACAACAAATGGCAGTAACACAAATTCAAAGTTATCAAAAGAGATTGGAGGCCGATGATCAAAGAATTGCACAATTAATGATGAATAATAATCGTTTCTCTTGGAATAATTTCTTATTTTCAGTTACAGCAATTGTTGGTGCAGCATCTGGTTTAGCTTATTTAACATCAAACTATATCATTCCATTCCTTAATGGTGGTAATAGTAAAAATAATAAAGAAACCGTCATTATGGATAAAAAGATCACAAGTTTACAAGAAGAGATTATCAAATTACAATCGACCATAATTCAACAAGGTAATGATTTCAGAGAGTCCACAAAATCTTTAAAAACTTTAATTGAGCAACAACAACAACAAATCTCACAACAACAACAAATCAACTCTGTATCAACTACTACTAATTCTGCAACCTCTGCTTCAAATTCTTCTGAAATCATTGAGATTAAAAAAGAATTAAAAAATTTAACAAATCTAATCTATAATAATAATAACAATAATAATAATAATAATAATAATAATAACAACAACAATAATAGCAACAACACTAATAATAATAGTTATAGTAAATATAATGGTTTTAATGGTGTTTATAATAAAAGTTCATCTGATGATGTACAAAATAACAACAATAACAATAATAATAATAAAACAACAACAACTACTTCTACAACATCAATACCAGGTTCAAATATAAGTAATACAAATAAACCTCTACCACCAGTTCTTAAAACAAATACATATTCACATTTATCTTGGAAATTACCAACTGATCAACCACCAACAATTCCATCATGGCAACAAAAACCTGCAAATCCACCAGATGTTCCAAATGCTAATGATAAATCACCTTCAAATTCAAATCCATCAACCCCAACTAAACCTTATCAATCTTCATTCAATTATGGTGATGTTAATTCATTTGGTGGTGGAAGTAATAATTTGAAATTCGATGAAAAACCAACAACAACAACAACAACAACTACTACAACTACAGTAACCACTTCCCCACCATCAAATTCATCTGATAGACCATCATCACCATCTATTAACAATAAAAATATAACTACAATTGCATCAACTTCAAATGAAAGTAGTAATATAAAAGTTGAATCAAATTCAAATGATTCTGATAAATCCTCTTCACCTTCATCATCATCATCAAATACAACAACCACTACTACTACTACTTCAACAACAGATAATCAACAACAACAACAGCCACAACAACAACAAGCTGATGAAACACCATATTCATCAGACTTTTTAGATGTTATTAATCAATTGAAACAAGGTAAAACTCCACCAGGTATAAGAACCGATATCGATGATAAACCATTGGAAAATGCAACTGTCAATAAATCTGTAAAAGAAAGACCAAAGAAACCTTGGGAAAGAGATTCACTCACTTCAGTAACAAATAATTTATCAGTTGAAGAAACTCAAACTATAAATAATAATAATAATACTGATCCATCAATTGAATAAAAAAAGGAAAAAATAAAATAAAATAAAAAAATAAAAATAAAAAAGCATTATTTTAATAATTTTTCTTTTTTTTTTTTTTTTTTTCTTTTTCTTTTTTTTTATTTTTTTTAAAAAAATAATAAAACTAATTTTGACATCAATTTATTATTTATTATAAACATTAAAAGTTTTACCAGAATTTAAACTTTGTAACATTGCATTACGAACTTTTCTTTGAACTTCTTTTTGTTCATTAGTTTTGGTAGACATTAAATTCTCACAAACATTGACATGAGCAACAGTTGATGAGCCAGAAATACCATTGATTTGAGCTTGTAAATTATGCCATTTTTCACCTCCTTGAGTGAATGTACCTTGCATATCAATTCTAATGGTTCCATGATTACCAATTGTTCCTTGTTTAAGTTTAAAGATATCAGCATAATCAATTTGGGCATTGGCTTCACTTACATCCTTTTTATTTCTATCTGTTAATGGTTGTCTAAATTTATTTGGAATATCACCACCTTGTGAAACAATAACACTTGCATAGGTATTACTAAAGATTGAAAGTAATAAAATTGCTACTAAAACTAAATTTTTTAAATTATTCATTTTTAGTTTATTTTTATTTTTATTTTTTTTTTTTATTATATTTTTATAATGAAATATAAAATAATAATGAAGAAAAAAAAAAATAAAAATTTAAAATTTAAATACAATAAAAAAAAATTCATTTACTATGGATTTCATTTTTTTTTATCTACTAATTTTTTTTTTTTCAAATAATTCAAAAGTGTTATTAATTTTTTTGTATATTCATCTTATTGGGGTATAAAAGTTTCTGTTATAATAAAATTAAAAAAATAAATCATAATAATTTGTGTGTTTCTAAATTTTTGTAATTATTATTTTTACTATTTTTATTTGATAATTATATAATGTAATTTTTTAATACATATAATATTATAAAAAAATTAAAATTTAATAAGTTACTTCTGCTATTACCATATGTGTAAATTTAAAAAAAAATTTTTTTCAATAAGGTTTTTTTTTTTTTTTTTTTATTTTTTTTTATTTTCAGTTACTTCAATAAATGATTTCAAATATTGAAAACTTGCTTCTAAA
>JH723258.1:2553-14481 GCA_000277465.1 Dictyostelium intermedium | reverse complement strand
CTTTTTCCTTTTTAATTTTTTTTATTTTTTTATTTTTTTGATCAAAAAAAAAAAAATAATAATAATAAAGGGATAAATAAATTATTTTAA
Source organism: Dictyostelium intermedium (assembly GCA_000277465.1). Classification (NCBI taxonomy): domain Eukaryota; phylum Evosea; class Eumycetozoa; order Dictyosteliales; family Dictyosteliaceae; genus Dictyostelium; species Dictyostelium intermedium. The sequence goes on along the minus strand of JH723258.1, from coordinate 14,391 downwards.
AAAAAATAAATAAATTAACAATGTGGTTAAAAAAGAGGAAAGAAAAAGTTAAAAAAAAATAAAAAAAATAAAAAAAATAAATTTTTTTTTTTCGTTTTTTTGTTTTTTATTTTTTTTTAATTTTATTTTTAAAAATTTCCAGAGACCAAATTTTTTTTTGACAATGGATATTATAATTACTAATAATAGTAATAGTAACATTGAAGATAATATAATTAAAAACAACAACAATAAAAATAAAAATAATAATGAAAATATAGGTGGTGAAGAAACAAACTCATCTTTACCACACATAATGTCAACCCAAAATGTAAATAATATTGATAACGAAAATAATGGGAATAATATCCAAAATAACAACAACAACATCAACAACAACAACAATAATAATAGCGATAGTAATATCAACAATAGCAATAGCAAAAATAATAGTGAAAATGTAAATAATAATAATAATTTAATGATAATGAAGTCAAAGATTATAGCGACTAGTTCATTAGTTTCAAAATTTAAAGAGCTTCAAACACAAAATCAATTAGTAACTCAAGAGAATGATAAATTAAAATTAATTTTAAATAATCAACAAATACAATTGGATCAAAAAAATCAAAATATAGAAAATTTAAATAATACATTAAATAAATTAAATAATCAAATAAATAATTGTAATAATAATAATAATAAAAATAATAATAATAGTAGTAGTAGTAGTAATGAAAAACATTTTGAAAAGTTATATTTAAATGAACAAAAAGAAACTAAAAATTTAAAATTTCAATTGGATACAGAAATTAATAGTCATTTACCATTGAGAACAAAGATTTCAAAATTGGAGGAAACAATTGAACGAATTAATAAAGAGTTATCATCAAAAGAAGCCGAGGTGATATCAATGAATTCTTTAAATATTCAAATTCGTGCCAAAGTTGAAGGTTATGGTATGCTATTGGAAAATATGGAAAAGGCAAATAAAAAATTGGAATTATTTGATGAATATAAAAAAAAATATATAGAGTTTAAAAAGAAATCTGAAAAATTAGAAAAAGATAATACAAGTTTAAAAAAAAGATTTTCACTTTCTCTTGCCCTGGTTGTGGTAAAATTCAAGATAAGAATAAAAATAAAGAAGAAGAAGAAAAAGAAAAAGAAAAAGAAAAACAAGGGGAAGAAGAAGAAGAAGAAGAAGAAGGAAGGGATAATCAATTAATAAAATTACCAAATAAAAATAGAAAAAAATCAAATCAATATTCTTTAACATCATCAAAATCATCATTATCACCATTGCCACCATCAGATGATCATGATGATTTGGCTGATCAATTAAATAATATTCCATTGTACAATGATAATGAAGATTTAGAAAATAGTAATAAATCTATTGACAATGAATCTGATATTAAAATTGATAATGATAATAATAATAATAATAATAATAATGAAAATAATAATGATGATGATAATAATAATAATAATGAAAATAATGGTATAGGATTAGGTTATGATGACTACGATGATAATATGACTATCTCTAGATTTGAAGAAAACCAAAAACAATTAGGAAATGAGTTGGAGAAAGAAAAAGAAAAAGAAAAAGAAAAAGAAAAAGAAAAAGAAAAAGAAAAAGAAATAGAAATAGAAAAAGAAAAAGAAATTGAAAAAGAAAAAGAATTAGAGGATGATATAGAATTTGAACAACTTGGTGTTGAATTGGAAAATAAAAATGTAAATGATAATGTAAATAGTAATAATATAAATGAAGAAGATGAAGAAGATTTTTGGGAAGATGGAACAAAGGTAGTTGAAACAGTTGTAACAACAACCGCACCACCAATTATTATAGCACCTTTAAAGAAAAATACAACCATTAATGCACCAATTATTAAAACTACTTCACCACCATTTGTAAAATCAACACCACCACCACCACCAACACCACCAACACCAACAATAACAACAACTACAAAAACAACTACAAAAACAATTTTACCACCAACAACAATAGCTACAACCTCAATACAACAAAAACCAATTTTAGAAAAAGAAACAACAAATGATATTCTAATGAAAGAGGATAAAATAGAAAAAGAATCAGAATCAGAAGAAGAAGAAGAAAGTGATGATTCAGATTCAGATTCAAATTCAGAAGATGATAACGATATTCCAAGTTTTGAAAATGATGAGGATGATATTGGAAATAATTTATTTGAAATTGATGAAATGTTAACTATTAAACAAAAAAGACAACAAATTGAAGAGGAAACAAAAAAGCAAATTGAATTCATTGAAAAAATAAAACAAGAAAAAGCAGAAAAAGAAAAACTAGAAAGAGAAAAATTAGAAAGAGAAAAATTAGAAAGAGAAAAATTAGAAAGAGAAAAATTAGAAAGAGAAAAATTAGAAAAAGAGAAATTAGAAAAGGAAAGAGTTGAAAGAGAGAAACAACAAAAAGAAAAAGAAAAATTAGAAAAAGAAAAGTTAGAAAAGGAAAGAGTAGAAAGAGAAAAATTAGAAAAAGTAAAATTAGAAAAAGAAAAACAACAAATAGAAAAAGAAAAATTAGAAAAGGAGAAATTAGAAAAAGAAAAACAACAAATAGAAAAAGAAAAATTAGAAAAGGAAAGAGTAGATAGAGAGAAACAACAAAAAGAAAAAGAAAGATTAGAAAGAGTAAAGTTGGAGAGAGAATTATTAGAAAAAGAAAGAGTGGAAATAGAAAAATTAGAAAAAGAAAGAATAGAAAAAGAAAAAGAAAAAGAAATGGAAAAAGAGAGAATAGAAAAAGAAAAATTAGAAAGGGAGGAAGAAATTCAAAAACAATTAGAAAATGATAAGAAACAAGAACAAATTGAAAGAGAAAAATTGGAAAATGAGAAAAAATTGAAAGATGATCATGAAAAGGAAATTGATAGTTTAATTTCACCAGAAAGTAAACCAATAGAACCTGAAACAATTACACCACCAGTTGCAAAACCTCAACCTAGTGTTGTTAGAAAAACAATACCTAAAAAATCAACAATTTCTAAAACTACTAAAACCCCTAACTTACCAATAAATAATACTAAAATACCTACTATATCAACACCACCAACTTCAACATCAACACCAACACCAACACCAACACCAATACCAACACCAATACCAACACCAACATCAACACCACCAAAATCAACACCAACTGAACCTATTTCAAATTCTACACCTCCATCCGCATCAATAATAACAACCACACCAATAATACTACCAATATCAAAAAAAGCAACAATAGGAACAAATTTAGTTACAACACCAACTAATTATGAAACAACACCAATTTTATTAACACCACCTCCATTAACCAATCAATCAACACGTGACCCATACTCAGTATTAAATGCAGTTACATCAGATTTTTCAGTATTTTCTCCAATTTCACCAGGTATATTTGGAGCAACTACAATTAGTAGTCCATCACCAGAAAAGAGTATTAATAAACCTCTTCAACAAAAGTTGGCTGAAAAAAATTTGGAAAATAAAATAAAGTCAACAAATACATTAACATCAATACCACCACCACCAACACCAACAACACCAACAACAACATCAACACTATCACCAACACCATCACCAACTAAAAATAATAAAAGAAAATTATCGGATACAAATCAAACATCTCAATCAAAAGAAAAAAGAAATAAACTATTTGATACTTTACCACCAATAAATACCCAACAACCATCATCACCATTACCTCCAACAACAACAACAACAACAACAATACAAAAGAAATCACCAAAACCAATTGATAAAAGTCAATATTTGACATACAAATTTATTGATAGTCAATTGTCAAGAATTCAATCACCATCATCATTAGATTCAAAATCTATTGAAACTGTATATAAATCCTTATCATTAGAATCATGGAAAGAAAATGGTGGTAGTGAATCAATTTGGGTGAGCAAACTATTTTACTCAATTGTTGAGCGTCTTTTATTAAATCACTCAATGATTACTACTACAACTGCCACAACAACAACAACAACAACTGTATCATTACAACCATTGCATAAAAATTTTCTTCCTATGATATCATTAATTTGTAGATTTATTAAAAGTAATAATAATTTTAAATCTGATTTCTTTAAATTAATGATTGGTACAATTTTATCAAAATCAAAAATTTCAAAATCAACCACAACATCCACAACAACAACAACAACAACAACAACAACAACAACAACAACAAAAACTACTTTGACAAATAAACAAAAATTATTAGAACCATCAAATTCATTATCAACAATAAAAGAATCGCAATCATTGTTTTTATGTCAAATCCTTTGCTCAGTTTGTCAAGTATTACAACAATTCTATCCAATTCAAACATTACTCTATGAATCATTAAAGGAATCAACTATTAGAATTGATATATTCCTTATCGTTCAATCAATAGTTCCTTTATTTTTCAAATTAAAAGATGATTATTTGATAAAAACATTCATTTCAATTTTAAATTTTAAATTATTATCATTAAAAGATAATTCAATTATTGTAAGTAGTTAAATATATTTATTTATATATATATACATACATAATATTAAATATTTTAATACTAATCTTTTAAACTAAATTATTATTATTATTATTATATTATTATTATTTATCTTAGACAAGGAAATTTAAAAAATTCTTTCAATCTATAAATTTTCCAATTAATAATGAATTAAATTTAGAGAGTTATTCAAATAGTTTAATTTTAAAATTTGATCAATTAATTGAGATTGTTGAGAATAATAATCAATTTGAATTACAACAACAACAACAACAACAACAACAACAACAACAACAACAACAAGAAGTATTTACAATATTATTAAGTTTAGAATTATTATCAATTTATTTAGGTTGGATTTGGTCATATAATACATTGATTGCAACTAAATTATGGATATCAATTGGTACATTAACAAATGAAACTATAAAGAATCAAATCATTTATTCAATTGGTTTAATGTGTGGTAATAGTTATAGTGGTTCAAATGAAAAAGAAGGTATTCAAATATTGAAAGAGAATATGTTGAATTATATTTTATTAGATACTGAAAATACTGACTTTTCTTTCAATTTCAAAATGAATACAGCTTTATCATTACAACAATTTCCAATGGATGATAATGATATTAATTCAATGAAAATTTGGTTTTCCCAATTGTCAAATAATGAAAAATCATTATTTCCAAAATTATTCCAATGTTTATTTAATTAATAGAAAAAAAAAATTAATAAAAAAAACAATTGTTTTTTTACCCCGAAATTTATTTTTTTAAGTAAATCCATTTTTAATTAAAAAAAATAGCTGGGTAAAAAAAATAAAATTAAAAAAAAAACTCAAAAAAAAACTCAAAAAAAATCTAATTTTTTTAAGTTGAAAAAATATCTTTTTTTTTGAGTTTTTTTCATAAAAACTTCTCATTTTTTTTTCTCCTCTCATTAATTTTCTATTACTATAAATAAAACAAATAAATAAATATAATTATATATAAATAAATAAATAAATAAATAAATAAATAAAAATAATGACAATAAAATTTACACTTAATCAAATTATAGTTGATACAGAATCACTTTCAGAAAATTTTACATGCCCAATTTGTTTTGAGTTATATTACTCTCATTCTTCAAAAAAAGAAGTTTTACAATGCAGGGATGGGTAAGAATTTTATAATCATTGATATAAACAATAAAATTAATATTAATATTAATTTTTTTTCTTTTTTTATTATTATTTTTATTATTATTATTATTAAAAAAAATGTAGACATTTAGCATGTAAAGGATGTTGGGTAGATTCATTATCAAATAAAAAAGAATGTATGATTTGTAGAACACCAATTAATTCAGTTAATGAATTATCAAGAAATAGATTTATAGAAAATGAATTTTTAAAAAAAAAGTTTATTGTCCAAATACATTTTATAATATGATTGAAAATTCAATTGAAAAAATCGATGATTCAAGTGAATCTTTATTGATAAGGGATGAAACGAATGGTTGTAAAGATATTATTACCATTGAAAATTTGGAGAAACATGTTTCAGAGTGTCAACATAGATTTCAGAAATGTCCATTCATTGGATGTGATAAAGTATTAAGATTAAAACTTATTCCAGAACATAAATTAGCTTGTAAATTCAGTTCAAAGTATTGTTTACATTGTGATAAAGAGGTTTCAGGTCAATTGGATGCACATAGTTTAGTTTGTCCAAAAGTTAAGATACAATGCACTCAAGATGAATCATGTAAACAAATATTCCCAAGAGATCAATTAAAATTACATATTGACCAAGATTGCCAATTTACAATTGTAAAATGTAAATATTGTAATTCTAAAAATGGTAGTGGTAGTGATAATAATAATAATGATTTTAAAAGATTTGAATTATTAAATCATTTTGAAAAAGTTAATCATTCATTGGAAATGGATAAAGTTATTAATAATCAACAATTGGAACTTGTTGAATGTAAAACTCAAATTAGTCAAATTAATACTAAATATCAACAACTTTTAGAAAGAATGATAAAATTGGAACAACAATCAATTGAAGATTCAAAGAGATTCCTATCACATTTACCAAGATTTAAGAATGCAATTATTTTCGCATCCTTTTCAAATCATAAAACCAAGAGAGTCAATGAAGGTATCAGTACGGTTCCATTGGATGTTGGTAATAATAAATTCAAATTAACACTCTATCCAAATGGTTATGATGAAGTTAATAAAGGTAATGTCTCTGCCTATCTCTATAGAGTCACCGTTAATGAACCAACTGTAAAAGTATCATTTTCATTCGTCTTTAACAATAAAGATCCACGTAAAAATAAAACTTATAGAATTCAAGAATACACTTTCTCTGTTGGTGCCACCTCTGGTTGGGGTTATCCAAAAACTTTAAAAACTCCTGAAATCGATAGTGAAAATGGTTGGTTAACTGATGATGATAAATTAGTTGTTGGTCTTAGAATTCAAGTTTTAAGGTTAAAAAAAAAAAAAAAAAAAAGTAATAATAATTAAAATAATAATTGTGTTTTACAAAGATATAAAAAAAAAAACAAACAATAAAAAAATAAAAATTAAAATGTAGAATAATATAAAATTATAATAACAAAAAATATTTTTAACAACATTTATTTATATATAGTATATTCTTTTAAATAAAAAAAAAAAAAACAATTGAAAAAATGGTTAAAAAGTTTAAAAAAATTATTTTTCAATTGGGTTGGAAATTAAATGATGAATTTAAATTATACTTGTTGAAACAAAGTTTGATACACCACATGTATTCTTTCCTCTTCTTAAATATATATATCCTTGTTCACCCCAGCTGTAAAAATATATAATAAAAAAATATATAATTTTAGAATTATTAGTTTTTAATTAATAATAATATTTAAATGATTTATAATATTAAAAAAAAAACATACTCTGCACCCCATGAATTTTTAATAATCCAATATGGCATATTTTTTCTAAAAATTGTATTTTTTGCAGAATAACCAACAATTAAAATACCATGATCAAGAGAATTTGGATTACATGGAATATCAAATACACCTCCCATATAAAATTGCCACCTATTTAAAATTAAAAAAAAAAAAAATAGTGTTAAAACAATTTATATTTTTTAATATATATATATATATATGTGGAAGATTTGTTCTTACTCAACAGCATCAGCAGCAATTGCTAATGGACCAGTGTTTGCAACATATGCAGCCATTATAGTTTCATTCTTTGGAATCATTGTGAAATTTGAAATCTTTGCACCAACATTTGCAGAATTGAAATCACATTGTGTACCAGTTTCAGCAGTATATGGATATGTTGATTCGGTTTGAATTCCACCATTTTTAATGATATAGTTATATGCATTTGGCTAATTAATTTAAAAACATAAAAAATAAAAATAAAACTGAGGGTTAGTTATTATGAAACATAAAAATTAAAACAACAACAACAACAACAACAACAACAACATACTTGAAGACCACCATTACAACCTTCATCACATGCTTCTTCTCCTTCATATTTCATACACTCATGATCACAATCTACCAAATTTTGTTCAGATAATCCAACTAACTCATTTTGACTAATAAAATGTTGTCCTTCAACATTACCAGTTGTAGAGAATGACCAACAACCTATTGATTGATTTTTTAAAATATATATATATATATATATTAATATTGTTAATAATTGTTGTTGTTGCTTATTGTAGTTATATAGTTTTGAAAAATTATTTTTTAATAATAAAAATAAAAACACATACTACCACATTGACCTTGATTTTTTACAGGTGTAACAGCACCTTTGGTTCTCCAATCGAAAGCGGTTGGTATTGAATTTATGATTTCATCATCAAGATAATCAGCAACAGGAAGGTCATCAGTGAATACAGCTTTCTTACTATTTAAATAATAACTTCTAAATTCATCAAGCGAGAGATCTGCAAATTTGTTTACACCAAATTTGGTTTCAGCTTCATTTTCAATTGCTTTTTTATTCAATTCTTCAATTTTTCCTAAATTGCTTTTAAAAATTTCAAATCTTTGCATATATTCATTATGTGGATATTTTTTATTAAATTTTTCTTGAAAATCAAGGAATTGACTTTGTTCTATAATAAATGTAGTTATTGGAAAATATTAAATTTGGTTAATATTATTTTAATTTTTATTATTATTTTTTATTTTTTTATTTTAAAAACAAATGATTTTCTTACCAAAAGAGAGTCCTCTACTTGAAACAAAAACAGAATAAACTGTTAAAACAAAAAATAATATTACTTTCATTATTTAATTAATAATTCATAAAAAAAAGAATATAAAGTGAAAAATGATAATAAAAAAATTATTTTAAATAAGGAAAAAAATAATTTTAATAAAAAAAATAAAAAAATAATAAAAAAACAAAAAAAATAAATAAAAAAATAAAAACAATAATTTTTTTTAACACTTTGAAGTGTTGAGTGCGAAATTATTATTTTATTATAATAATAAAACCCCCACACTCCCAATTGATTGAATCTACATTTGGTGGTTAAAAAAAATACACTTTTTTTTTATTTTTATTTTTTTTTATTTTTTATTTTTATTTTATTTTTTGATTAAATTGTAAATATAATAATAAATATAAAAATTCATATTATTTTATTTTTTTTTATTTATTTCTTATGAAGATTTTTCAATTCTATCTAAAATAATATTTAGTTTTGGATATGGTTTGAAATAAAAGTTTTTTATTATTTTTTTTGTTTATTGTTTTTTTTTATAGGAAAATATATTTCTTTCCAAAAATAGGACTATTTTTCTTAAAAAAATTGTTGAGAAATTTTTAACATACAAACCCAAAATTAAACACAGATACCAACTTTTTTTTTTCCTTTTTTATTTTTTCAAGTTTTTTTTTTACTAATTTCATTTTTTTTTTTTTTTTTTTTTGACATTTATTAATATAAAAAAATTAATATCACCCCATGTATAATGTATAATGCATCAATCCATCACTCTCATCTATTTCTTCTGATGCAATTTCACGATGTTCCAAATTCATTGACGTTAAATCAAAACAAATTTTTTCATTTTTTTCGTAATCTGTATTTTTTTTTTTAGTAACTTTTATTTTATTTCTTTAAGGAATTTCAAAATTTTATCGATTTTTGTCAAAGTATTATATTTTCCACATTTTTTTATTAAATAAATGGTAAAGAATATGGAGTACCATCATTGGATGTATTGTTAACAAAAGAACCAAGTTGATGTCAAATCAACGCTCCAGAGCCAAAACAAAACTAAAGTTGGACGTCCTTGTGTTTTTTGGTGAGGTTCACCTTACTCCAATTTTATAAATTATTAAGATAAAAAAATAATTTAAAAAAAAAGAATGTATTTATTATTTTATTTTTTTTATTTTTTTATTTTTTATTTTTTTTTTTATTTGAAAAATTCCGCAAATCTTTTTGTATTTTTTTTTTAATTAAAATTGTAAATGAACATATTATTTCTATTAAATTATTAAATTTAGATGAAGATATTAAACCACTAGAATCAAAATCTGAAAGAATAATTAAAAATGAGGTCTTAAAATTATCATTCTAAATAACAAAAATAATGGTAAATTTTATTGATTATATTATATAATTTTAATAATTTTAATATTTTACTAATAAAACTTTTTTTTTTTTTTTTTTTTTTTTTTTTTTTTTTTTTTTTTTTTTTTTTTTTTGCATACACCACTACATAAAAGTTATTAAAATTAAAACAACCAAAAATATAAAAATAAAAATAACAATAAGGTTGTATATATAAATCAATCAATTAATAATAATCCTCTTTATAAATTTTTTGTTGGCATTACCAAAAAATGAAAAAACGAAAAAATGATTTATTTTTTTTTTTGTTAAAAATTAGTTAAAGACGATGAAAATGGTTGTAAGGAAATAAAAGTTGAAGGATTAGAATCACATATTAAAAATTGTAAATTTCAATTTGTATCATGTTCATATGAAGGTTGTGGTATCACATTAAGATTGAATTCATTAGATTCTCATCAAAATGAGTGTGGTTATAAATCGGTCACTTGTGAACATTGTGGTAGGGATGATATTACAAAAAGAATCAAATTAAGAATCATCCTAAAAAATGTCCAAAGTTTCCTATTGGATGATTGTTTAAAAGGTTGCTCAATGAAAATTGAAAGAGAACGAAATGTCATCACATATTGATATTGATTGTATGCAACACTAATTCACCTTGTAAATATAATGAATATGGTTGTAAAGTTCAATTGAAAAGATTAGAGTTACAACAACAAAATCATTTAGATACTGTAGATCATCAAACTTTCATGGGTAAATTAGTGTTGATACAACAACACTAACATCACAGAGCCAAACAATCAAAGAAAACTCAAGATAGCGCTCATAAAGAAAGTGAATGATTTATCAGGCTTTGGTTATGAAAAACAATGAAACTTTAAAGGCCCAGTAAAATTTAATTCTCAGTGCTATAGAAATAAATGGATCATTTCAAACTATTCAAATAAAATTATTGATGAAAAATCATTTTATTCACCATCATCATTCTTTATTCGTTCGCACACATTGGTAAATGTTTTAGGTGAATCAAAATCTATTACTAGAAAAACAAATAGTGGTACATTTTATTTTATAATATAATTATATAAATATTTTTACAGATAACACAACAACAACACACTAATAAAACTCTTTTTTTTCTAAACAATGCAGTATTTGAAGATTAAATTTAGGTGAAGACGATATTATGTCACTAGTGAATCAAAAACTTGAAACAAAAAAAATAAAAATAAAGGTGTCAAAATTAAATCAAACTCCAAATATTTGGGAAAATAATGATGAATTTTATTTTATTATATTTATATATAATTTTAATATTTTATAAACAATACTAATTAATCTATTATTATTTTTCTTTTCTTTTTTTTTTTTTTTATTTTTTATTTTTATTTTTTTTGAACCATTATTATTTAATACAAAAAATAAAAAAATAAAAATAAAAAAAAAAAATAAAAAATTTGTTACAAATATTAATTTTATTTATTTTATTTAATATATTATTTATTTTTTATCTGCAGAGAATGTCACAAATTTGGGTTGTTTTTTTTAAAAAAAATAAAAATAAAACACAGTGAAAAAAAAATTTAATAATCAACTAAAAAAATAAAACTTTGAAGTGTTGAGAAATTAAAAAATATTTTTTTATTTAAAAATAAACCCGACTTCAATTTGTCTAAAATTAAAAAAAAAAAAAAAAATAACC
>AJWI01004089.1:0-14544 GCA_000277465.1 Dictyostelium intermedium | reverse complement strand
TATTATTATTATTTNTTTTNTTTTTTATTTTAATTTTTTAATTTTTAATTTTTTTGTTTTTTTTATAATTTTTTTTCTTTTTAATTAAAAACACACAATCCCCATTATTTGTTAAAAAAACCACATAATGGACCCTGATCTTTTATTAGCAATTGCATTAAGTGAAAGTTTAATGGTATGTGTAATGATATTATTTCTACTCTTTTTTTTCTCACACAAAAAAAATAAAACATTCACTGTGTTCATCTAACCCTTTTTTTATTTATTTTCTTAATTTTTATTTTATTTTTTTAAAAATTTTTTTCATTATATCTTTTTTTTAAAAAAAAATAGGATAACAATAATAGTAATAATAATAACAATAACAACAACAACAACAACAACAACAACAACAACAACAACAACAACAACAATAATAATAATAATAATAATAATAATAATAATAATAATAATAATAATAATAATAATAATAACAATAATAATAGTAATAAAAATGTAGAAATGGCAGAAAAACAACCAGAAGATAAAATTAGTACATATTTTAAGGAATTAACTGGTTTATTGAAAAAAGATACAATAATTAAAAATTTAAAACCTCTTCTCACCTTATTGAAATCAAAAGAATTATTATTGGACCAAATCTATTTCCTTTCAAAAATATTGGAGTCAATTTCCTTTAATATAGTTTATAATGGTAAAGAAAAGGATAAAGGTAATTATTTTATTTTATTGTTTTCATTTTTTTTTTTTACCCTCTTCTTCCATCTAAATATCCCTGTGGGAAACTATATGACCGTTTTTATCTCAATATTTTCTCAGTTCATATTTTTTTTTTTTTTTCTTCTAAAAATTGAATTTTCCACAAATTGGAAAAAAAAAAAAACCCCAAAAAAGATTTTTTATTTCTTAATTTTTTTTAAATTAAAAGTTTACTAATTTTTATTTTTTTTTATTTTTTCTCAAATTTTCTTTAGTTGAAAATGAATTTGAAATATTTTGTAAAGATACGATTGAGTTTTGTTTAAACATATTAGAGAAATGGGGAAATGGTGATATTGATTTATCAACGATTCCAACCACCAATAATGATAATAACAATAACAATAAAACAAACGACAATAATCAACGTAATAATAGTAAGAAATTAACACCTCTCACATTATTATCAATTATTGATATGTTATGTTGTATCGAATTTCCATCAACAGAAATTGATAAAACCTTTGATTACATACCTTCTTTTTTGAACATTTCTGAATTAAATGAGATATTAGACTCAAATAGTCAAGATAATGATGAGAACAAAAAAGAGAAGGAATTACAATTGTCTTTAAAAATAATTGCTACTTCTTCACCACCAACAACATCCACCACCACCACAACAACCGCTGATACCACCACCACAACAAATATAGAAAAGCAAACAACAGCCTCTACTGATAGTAATATCTTTAGTCAATTTTTAAATGAGGGATTAAAAGTAGGTGGTTTAAATGAAACAATGATACCATCCTTAAAATCATCCTCATTGGTACCAACACCAACACATTCAACACCAACACAACAACCAACTTCACTATCAATCTCACAACCAGAATCATATAATTGTGGTAGTAGTAGTTGTGGTGAGGGAGGAATGGAGACATTTGCCAAAGTTAATTCAAATTATTTCAATAGTAAACTATTTGGATCTTCAAGATTATTATCAATTTGTTCGAAACTTTTGGTACCTTATCAATCCGATCCAACATCGGCTGGTGAAAAATTTGAACAATTCAAAAAGAATCAACCTTTGATCCAAGATTTTATAAACAATGTCCAAGATATTATATTCTCTGAAGGATTCGATTCATTAGATAAACAGTCTGCACCTTGGACCATCGATTTCTTGGGATGCTTAATTGGAACTCTTAGATCTTTTGAATACTATTCAAATTTAAATGGTTTATCCTACCACAATAATAACTCTAAATTTTTATCAAAACATGTTTGTATTTCTAAAGTCAAAAAAAAAAAAAAAAAATTAAATAACACTTTTTTTATTTTCATTTATTTTTAGTTATTTGAAAATATATTTGAAGCTTTAGGTAATAAATTAAATTACTCAAGTTTACAAATTAAAGCAGAGATATTCTTTTCATTATGTATTTTATCAGATGCCAATAAAATGAAAATTGATATTGTCAAACTTTTAGAAAGAGATCAATCAACACCATTGGATAAAGAATATTTAGTATTGAATCCACAATTGATAATTTTAGCAATCGAGTTGGTATTTAAAAATATTAGAGAAATTACAGAGATCCAAAATACCAACAATGCGGATTTTAATGAACTATTAAAAATTGAATCAACTCTTAATAGTACTACCACATGTGTTGAAAAACCAACCACCAAATTTTTTTTACCATCGTCAGAATCATTGGATCGAACTGAGAGTAGTAATAACAATAATAGTGATGCTTGGTTTGACTTTTCAAATGAAAACAATCAATTATTTTCAAAAGATTCTTTATTTAAATTATTTATTAATTCAAAACTACTCGATACCTTGTTTAATATTTTGTATTTATGTTATTTTAAATCATCAACGAAAACAACAACCACCACCACCACAACATCAACAACAACAATAAATGATTCCATTCCAATGGAAACACCAAAAAATTCACTATCATCATCAACTAAATCAACACCCATACCAATTGTAAATAATAATAATAATAATAATAATAATAATAATGATAAAAATAATAGTAGTAGTAGTAAAAAATCACCACCAATTAAAATTAATGATTCATATTTTGGTGAGGATGATTTATTTGGAGGACTATTTGAGCAATCAAGTTCATCAATTAGAAGTAGCAGTAATAAAGTTAATGAAGGAACACCGAAACCACCAACAAATACAACCATTAGTACACCATCAAATTCAAATATAAAAGAATCATCTCGTGGCGATGATGAGGAAATAATCAAATGTAAAATATTTAATCTTTTAGGGTTTATTTATGTTATACAGAGTGAACCAATGTACAGAGAGTTTATGAAGAGCCATTTAACTTTAACTCACGTGAGAGTATTGTTTGCATTGATTGCACCATCTAGCAATCCATCTATTATGGCACCAAAATCAAAGAATCCAATCATTTTCAAGTTATTGTCAAACATTTGTTTCCTTTTATGTAAAAATTCAATCATTGGTGATACATTGATGGATCAATTCATTGATTTTTTATTCAACTCTGTTGGTCACCAACTATTAACTCTTCCAAAGGAACAATTAACTTGGATAGCTTGGATGTTTGTCAAGAAACAATCAACGATGGTTTTTGGTACCACCACCACCACCAATAGCGTCATGGTGGTTAATCTTTGGGATGGCTTTTTAAAGAATTCCTCAAGAGTCTGTAGAGAGATTTCATTGGTTGGTTCAGAGTTTAAAGAGGTGATCTCGTTGGATTACATTTTGTTACTATTATTCTCTTTCCATACGTTGGATGAAAAACATCGTTTAGGTATAGTTTCAACATTATGTCACTCTTTGAATGAAATCGTTTTAAAAGTGAAGTCTGATCAATCATTCCTTCCAAACTCTTTAATGCTCTCAAGATGTTTAATGATATTCAATTACATACTCTTTAATTTTGACACTGTGAATCCAATACTCTCAAAATTATTCAATAATCAATTGTTATCATTTAAGAAATCAAGTTATCAAAATGGCGGTGAATTTTTTAAACTCTCCATTGTAAACCTAAACTATAGCGGTACCATCGAAAAATTAATTAAAAAATCGGCTTTTATAAATAATAGTTTGGTTGGCCTACCAGAATTTTATGATCTTCATTTTGCTCCACCAATTAATACTTTGACTTCACCATCAAAATCTTTAAATAACACTACTAATAATAATAATAACATTTTATCACCAATCACACCAATTACTACTCCAACTAATATAACAGCAACAGCAACAACAACAACTACCACCACAACAACATCTAACGAAGATTGGTTTAATCATTCCAGTAATTTTGAAAAGATTACCGGCTTATTACAAAAATCAACAAATAATGAAAATTGTTATGAACAAATTTATAATAATATAGTGACATTATGTTCATTAACTCCAACTGTAAAGAGTACACAGGATGGTAGTTCATTGGATTCATTGTATTTCGATTATATTGTGACATCAAGTTTAAAGTTTTTAAGTTGTCTACCATTGTCGCTATCATTTTTAAAAGCAATTAAAGACCCACAAACTTTTACAACCGTTACCAATACTTCACCAATCTTTATCACCTATTTGAAATCGATATATCCTTCCCAATGTGGTAATCCTGAAATACCGTGGTTGGCACATACTGAAAATATTTTAACTCATTTCAAGTATAATGGTGGTACACCTTCCGACAGTTCTTTAAGGGTAAACGGTATAGTTCAAAGTTCATTGGCATATCTCACAAAGGTTTTCGACGTTGGCACCTCTTTGAATATTAATAAAAAGTTAGCGGAATCCTCTGGTAATGTCGATACTAGTGGAGGTGGTGTGGACAGTTATTTCGATGGTTGGGAATCAATCTTTAACGATGAAGAGGAGGACGATGAAGAAGAGGAAATGGATGAGGATGATGATGATTCTGGAAATGATGAGGAGGATGAAGATGAAGAAGATGATGATTCAGAAGAAAGCGAAAAAGAACAAAAAAAAGATACTTTGAAATCCTCATCATCAACAGTTACTACAACAGCTGCAACAACAACAACAACAGCAACAACAATACCAAAGGAATCTACAGTTCGTTCGAACATTTCAGGTTTGTTACCAAGTTTATTCAGTTTTATCATTGACACACTGGGACATTATAGAACTATCTATAAAAAGTCATTGATTGAACAATTATCAAATCATTCCAATCCATTGCACGTTAAACTCATTCAGGAGTTGTATATCTTGTCATGTAAAACCGAGGTATTGGAGGTAATGAAATCTTTAGATTTCTCAATAGATGATAGAAATACTGTGGCAAAATGGGATGAGGAGTATAAACTTGATACATTGGTGCCAAAGGATCAAAAGCAATTGTTTGGTTGGTCAATTCAACCATATAACCCATCACTTACAGAGGCGAAAGTTTATAGTGTAGCTCTTCAGTCCATAATTAAACTACTCCTAACTCTTTCAAATCAAGCATTGGTTCATTGGGATAATGTCACCGAGACTAATCCTGATTCCACAAAACCTATACTCTCAAAGGTTAGTGAACTAATCTTTGAACAAGTATATATCTCCACCGATCGATCATTCTCTTTCTTAAAGGATCATTTCGACAACTATTCTTCATTGATTAGTGGTGCTCAATCTGGTTACCTCATCAATCAAATTAAATTGGCAAACTTTGAATCCATTTCAAAGATTTTAATTGATCCAGGTTTTTCATCGTCCAACAACAAACTTTTATCAGAGAACTCCTATCTTTTGACCGTTTTAATTGGTTATGTTGATTCATTGATTTCAATGTCAAAGTTGAATGGATCTCATATCTATTGCTATTATATTTCCGGTTTCAATGGTTCAGTTGCACGTGGTACACGTGATTTTGAATTTGTTTTACCAACTGGTAATCTCCAACTCTTAATTTCCGTACTCTTCAATAATCCATGTGAAAAGTTTAATCTCAAAGTTTTATCAGCCTTGGTTCACTTTATGTCCATCTCCACACCATCTGAATTTTTCACATCTTTTAGATCTCATTGTATCACAACCTTTAGTAAAATTCCAGCTGATGACTTAAAGTTATGGTTCGAACAAAAATTTTTAGGCATTAATAAAAATAATAATGGTGGTGGCGGTAGTGTCGAGAAAAATTCGTCAACTGGAACTGAGAAAATGGATATTGAAATCATTTTAAATAGCAGTTCCAAAGTTGATGAAAAATCTGGCAAAATTAACTCAACAGTCTCAATACAAGAACAAATCATTAGATTAATTGGTTTATTGATTGGTAATAAAGATTTATCATGTTATTCAAAGGATTATTTACAACAACAAGCAGCAGCCGCAGCCGCAGCAGCTTTGGCAGCCAAAGAATCCGAAGAACTTTTACAACAACAATTACTTCTAGAATCTGAAGGAAAGAAAAAGAAGAGATCAAGTGGTAGTAGTACACCAACTAAACTACCACATGGTAAGAAAACACCAGTCACAGGCCAAGATAGTAATTCTTCACCAGCTTTAACTGCTTCATCTTCCCCACCCTCTTTGGAGTTTGTCGATTGGGATGAAAAAGTTACATCATTTGCTTTGACACTTTTCGATATTCTATTATCAAGTATTAATAATGCTTTTACAGTTTGGATAGATCAACCTAAATTGCTCAAAGGCTATTTTGAACTATTACAATTTATCGCAATGGAGCAACATCAACTTTTGAAATTGTTCAATGAAATATCAAATCTTTCATCTCCACTCTTAACCAATCCAACCATTAATCAATTAGAATCATTAAATCTTTTGGTTGAGTTTATTGAAAACATTTTGGATTTATCAAAATCTTTGAAAAAATCAACAAATGACCAACAACATCATCATCAACATCATAGTGGTTGTCATCATCATCATCATCATCATCATCATCACCGTAAAGACGAAGTGATGGTTGATAAAACATCAATCACTACAAATGTTGTTGAGGAAGATATATTAAAAGATGATGTAGAAGTAATAGATGATGAAGATGAGGATGAGCTTCAATATCTTTCAGAGGATGAAAAAGTTTCCAATGGTAATGAAAACACAAGTGAGGAGGATGACGAAGAAAGAAAACTCTCATCAAAAGTTTGTACCTACACATTCACTAAAAATGATTACATTGACCAACATTGGTACTTTTGTTATACTTGTGGTTTGAAATTTTCAGAGGGTTGTTGTTCAGTGTGTGTAAAAGTTTGCCACAAAGGCCATCAAGTTAGTTATAGTAGATACAGTAGATTCTTTTGTGATTGTGGTGCTGGTGCTGGTAAAGGTAATCCATGTAAAGCTCTAAAACCAAGACTCTATTCACCACCAAAGCAACAACAATCACCACAATCTACATCCCAAGATCAACAACAGCAAAAGAACGCAGCCATTGAGCAACCCCAACCTCAACAACCACCACAAGAGGAGCAACAAGTAGCATCAACAACTTCATCAGCAACAAATACCAATGAACAACTAGTCATTCCAGATAGTTTATCATCATCATCCTCATCGTCATCACCAACATTAGATAATGGTGGCACAGCAGGTGGCAATACCTTTTCATCAATAAACAATTACTTTTTCAATTTACCAACTCAACAAGACAAGGAACAATTATTTAATGAAATCTTTAATGACAAATCCAATATCATTTCAAAATTGTCTGAACTTTATCCAAAATTAATTGAGATGTATAAAAAAGTACAATCAGATCTTATTAAACCTCAAACAGACTCTAACAACAATAGATTCGAAGTATTTGATGAATCTTCAACACTAACAAAAGAAATCATTCCAAAGACCGACATCTTTACCACAAAGAAAGTATCAAAATATGGCACTTTTGAAGCCAAGCTTAAACTTGAAGGCGTTGAGGGCAATCAATTAAAGAGCTTCCTCTCAAGTGGACCAATTCAAAGAAAAGCAATCGCTTCTACCTCCAAAGGTCTATTGGCAATTGCTGAGGGTGATTCGGTTTCATTGTTTAATTCTTCAAAAATTTTGGATGATGATGCTCAATTGGATAAGCATTCATTCAAAGCCTTATCCAAGAGTTCTGTAGCTTATCCAATCGTTAGCATGGTATTCAATCCACTCAATGAAAGATTCCTTGCTGTTGTTGGTTTCAAGGAGGTTAAGATTCTAACTATCAACCAAAAGGATGAGATTATTGATCAATTGGTAATCGATTTATCATTGGATGCTTTGGGTGAAACAATTTATATCATAAAGGTTGAATGGATTATTGGCAGTCAAGTTGAATTGGCTATTGTAACGAACGAATTCATTAAGATCTATGATCTTTCCAAAGATAATCTCTCACCAATTCATTTCTTCTCTTTGCTCGAAGACTCCATTAAAGATATGTGTTTGGTTCAAAAGAATGGTAAAAATCATATCCTTGCACTCAGTAATTATGGTTTGCTATATTTCCAAGCAATTGAAGATTCAATCGATAATGAATCTTGTATTATGATTGAAACACTTCAAGTACCCATCAATAAGATTTCAGCAGGTGTTAGTGTACACTATAACACTGATTTGGATTTAGTGATTGCAAGTTACACCAATGGCGAGTGCTATGCTTTCCAAGTCAATGATACAATGACAAATGTTACTCGTTCATTCCCAATCATGGATCCAGCAAAGAAATTACCAATGCCTGCTCAATACTTTATCAACTTATCACCAATGTTCCCAAATGTTTACGCTTGTTTAGCATCTCGTGGTGGTTATTTATTGGGTTTCAAAATGGGTACAAAGGATATTGCCATTCAAAATCTTAAACTCACTCCTAGAGTTGAGGGTATGACAATTTTAAATCGTTCCTCTCCAAAATTGTTAATTCTATTCGATGATGGTTCAATTGGTAGATATGATTTTAATCTTGAGAATACTATTCAACCACCAATACCAACTACCTCAACTACAACCGATTTAACAAATGATTCCGATAAAAAAGGTTTGGATATTCTATTGTATTTGAAATCAAAATACCAAGATTCAATTAACAAGAGTAATAATAATGGAAGTATCAATAACAACAACAACAATAATAATAATAATAGCAGTAGTATTGCCACTGTATCCTCATCTACCACTTCTACATCAGTTGTTACAAAGCCATCAACAACTACAACTTCACCAGTATTCCCAATTGATTTCTTTGAAAGCACAGAATGCATAACACCAAATGTTAAATATGGTGGTGATCCTTTACAATGGTTCTCACAAGATGTAATCAAACAAAAACTTGCATCTAACGATGAATACATTGTTTGCCAATCTTTGGATACCCTCACTTTGGTAATTATGAACAATAATTTCAATAATGCCATTTGTGGTATTCGTATTTTGGTTGGTAATGCATCCACTAAACACATCCCAACTGAGATTAAGATATTCAATCGTAGTATTCCATTAAAGGAAGGCCAAAGAAGATGGTATGATATTCCATTCACCACAGATGAAACTTTAAGATCTATCAAAAAAGTTTCTTTTACAGCTGGTTCAACATTTACAATGGGAACATCACCAATCATTGACCAAGTTGAAGTTTATGCTAAAAATAAAGATTCTCTTGGTTTCAACGATTCAGATGACTCTGATGATGAATTACCAACAGTCGATGAAAATGTTACGGGATCTGGTTTATCTACAAGTGTAGGTGTTGGTGGTGGTGTTGGTGGTGGTGTTGTTACTTCAAGTGATTCAACCTCAGCCGATAAACATACACCTTTGGAAATTGTTATACTTCATTGTTTCAACTCTTTGAAAAATTATTTCTCAAACCATGTTGCCAATGATAATAGCCAAAAATTCGTTGCACTAAAAGAGAAAACCCTATTGGTTCTTCCATCAATGATTACAGATTCACAGTTAACCTTTGTTAGATCATCTATTAAAAAGTTATTAAAGATTCTTTCAACTAACAGTGAACATTATCAAACCTTGAAGCATAGTATTCAATTGAAGTATGCCAGTCAAACAGTTTCATCAATATTGTCAAACAATGGCGGAATATTGTCAAATTCAGTTGATCTTGAAAAGTTGGATTATTTAGTTGCCGCCTTGAAAAAGATTTCTTCATCCAATCCAAACAATATGGAGAAATATTTATTCACTAATCATCCAAGCTTTTTATCCGATCTCTTGACAATATATCGTAATACAACCTCACCATCGGCAAGTAAAAGTAAGTCATCATCGTCGTCATCATCCAATAACACTGGTGGTAATAACAGTTCAGTTTCCTCCTCAAATGCTTTGCTCTATTCTGATGCCTTCATTTCAAATTTAGTTCAATTACTTTGGAATTGTCAAAGATCAAAGGTTTTCTCATCCAATTTAATATTCACATTATTGAAATCATTACTATCACATTCAAATGAAATCATTAGAACCAGATCATCTTTAATATTGGTGTCTTTAATTTCAAAATTAAATAATACTACTAGCTCTACCGTTTTTAATTTACCACCATCATCATCATCAAGTGAAATTACCAACATTAATGAAAACAACAAAAATGATACCAATAATGAAAACGAAAATGAAGGTGATGTTCAAATGGTTGATGAGGTTTTATTCTCCTGTGATCTTTGTGGTGTTAATCCAATAACAGGTAAAAGATGGAATTGTAGTAATTGTGGTGATTTCGACCTATGTAATCAATGTTATCAAAATCCTGTTAAAGATCATCCAAAGGATCACATATTCAAAGAATTCATAATTGATGAACCAATGAAAGATGGTGATGAAAAGGAATCGGAAAATCAACAAAAAGATCAACAACCACCCCAAAACTTACAAGATGATCTCGAATATGATGAGGAACTTAAGCTCGCAATTTCAATGAGTTTAAATAATAATGAATCAATGGATACTTCTACCCCCACAACAGTAAATGAGACTTCTACATCAACAACAACAAAAACAACAACAACAACGTCAAAAACAAATGAAGAACCGATGATTGGTTTCATTGAGTTAATTCTTGAAGAGATTATATCATCCTATGAAAAAGGTTTTACATTTATGATTCCATATATGCAAATCCTTTATTCTACTGTTTTACATAATACCACATTTATCCTTAATAATAGTCAAATATCAAATCAGCTTGTAACAACTCTTGTTAATTTAATTGCCAAACATAAATCAAATCTTTCCAAATACTTGGCAAGCAAATCCAATAATCTTGAAGGTGACATTTTAATTTTCTCACTATTAAGTTTATTATTAGACTCTGACGAACAAAAGAGACAAAAGATTCAAAGTAAACAAACGATCTCAACCACAACATCTACAGTTACAACTCCATCAGCTTCACATAGTTTACCATCAACATTAATTTATCATTTATCGAAATTATTCATTGATAGAGACATAATTCAATTACTAAAGGTATGGATTGAACAATTGTATACCTGTATCTCTGAATCACATGGATTATCCGTTGGTGAGGAAAGAGATTCGCCATTTGGTGTATTGTTGGTCCCATCAATAGATGAAAACCAAACTTTACCAAAGAATAGATTCGCTCCATTCTTTGGAAAGTACCTCCCACAATCAATGGGTTCAATTCATTTATTACTCTCAAAGGCTATCTTTAAATTGATGATTACATTCTATCGTTGTGAGAGAAGAAAGAAATCAATCGATTCACAAACTACTACCTCCACTTTGATAAAACCAACCGAATGGACCAATGTGGTTTGCTCTTTCATTCATTCAAAGAAAACTGCCACCATTGTAAAATATCCAAAGAAGCTATTGTTTTTAATTTATCAAACTAAATCATCCTATTACTCAATTCGTGATGAATTCCTTTTGAAAAAGAAATTCGCCGGTATCGTTAGTTTGGAGAGTAAAACCAAAGGTTTCTCTGATGAAATTGGTTATGATCATTTGGCTAAATTAATATCTTACCTCACTTTAATGTTAGAAGTTGCAAGTGATAGACCAAAGAGTTGGCAATTCTTTTGTGCTCATAATGAAGTACTACCAAAACTCTACAAAACCTTATTCAATCTTGCCGAAGAACCATCATCATTGCTATTGGAATTACTAACCTATGTGTTTGTTGATGAAATTGCAGAACAGCCATTATCAACTTCTCAAGAAAAAGTATCTGATAACAATAATAATAATAATATTAACAACAACAATGATATTTTAATGCAAGATGTTGATATAAAAGCAAAGCATATCTCAGTCTTCCTACAAGAACAATACTTGAATGTTTTAGTCTTTAATATTTTATTAGAATCAAACTCTTCTGATTTAAGATCAATTGCCAGCAGTTTTATTTATTATTTATGGAGAGTAAGTCAAAAAAAAAAAAAAAAACAATATTTCTTTTTTAAATATTTTATTAATTTTTTTTTTTCTAATTTCTTTAGTCTTCAAATAATGAACAAAGAGTTTTCATTAATAAATCACTTTGGTCAAAATTAAATAATATAGCTTCATATGGTAAAAATGCAAGTGAATTTATGGATTTACTAACATACTTTATAAATGAAATGGATCCACAATCTTGGAAGGATCAACATAACGGTTTGTATTTGGTTATTTTATTGTTTTTCTTCCTCTAAAACATAGATATTAATTTTTTTTATTATTATTATTAGAATTTACAAATAAATTAATTGAAAGCTTTAAGAAACAAAATCAAATTTCATTAAATCATCCAAATTCACAAATTTATAATAGCTTGGGAAAGATTTTAGAATTTGATGGATATTATTTAGAGAGTGAACCATGTTTAGTATGTAATAACCCAGAGGTACATTATCAAACATCACGATTAGAATCATTAAAACAAGAGGTAAAGTTCTCAGAGTATTCACAGTTGATTAAATTCAATGGTGTTTATAATATATCCAAGATTATGATTCAACTACATGACGTAAAGAAAGGAAAGATGATTAAAACCATCAACCTCTTCTATAACAATAAACCAGTTGCAGACATTGGTGATCTCAAGGGCAAATTTAGTCAATGGAAAAAGTTAAAACAAGTCCACTTTGCTCCATCTCAAACTGAAAAGGCTGTTGTATTCCAAATTCCAATCTCTGCTAGAAACTTTATGATTGAATACTTTGATTTCCACGATAATCTTCAAGCTGCTTCCAGTGAAAAGCTTCAATGTCCACGTTGTAGCCGTATTGTAACCGACAAGCATGGTATATGCAAGAATTGCCATGAGAATGCTTATCAATGCAAACATTGTCGTAATATCAACTATGAGAATTTGGATGCTTTCCTTTGCAATGAATGTGGTTTCTGTAAACATGCCAAATTTGATTACTCCTTTGTTTGTAAACCAACAATTGCAATTGAAAAGATTGAAAATCAAGAGGATCACAAGAGAGCCATTCAAACCATCGAGAAGGAATCTGAAAATGCCCATAAAAAGTATCAAAGATTAATTGGTTTCAAAAAGGTAATCTCCGGCCTCATCAATTCTTTTGAAACTCAAGAACCATGGTCAAAGGATGATTTAATAAAGAGCTCAGGTGGCACCATTAGTATTGCTAATGCTTCAACCATTTCCACTGCAAGCAATAATCAATCAATCAATAGTAGCAGTGGTAATATATCTACAAACTCATCATCGTCATCATCGTCATCATCATCATCATCATCGTCATCAAACTTTGGTATTTCCAATCAAGGAAATGGTGGTACTGGAGTCGGTGGTGTTGTTATCAATCAAAACAATGCTTCAAATAACTCTTCGTCATCATTCCTTACACTTAGAATAAACAAAAAGATTGGTTATCTTAGTAGATTATATGAGAGAGAATGCAGAAATATTTATGAAGGTTTAAGTAAGAGTGTTCAAATTTTACAAACTAACAGAATGGAAATTTCAAAATATATGAATTTCGTTTCTGGTAGTCAACCATCATCATCCTCCTCTGAAAAACATCAATGCCCTATTTCGATTCATACTCGTGAGGAAAATAAATGTTATGGTTGTTCCAATTCATTCATTGAACAAGTTTTATGTTTCTTAAATTCCTTCTGTAGGAATTCAGAGTTAACACCAATTAAGAATCTTTTGATTGAAAAAGGTTTACCAAAAGAAATCTTCTTTAATAATATTCACCATGGAAAGAGTATTGCAAAAGGTTGGGCTAAATCATCGTTATCCTATCTCACAAAATCAAATGCTGATTGTACTTCAATGGTCAATCAATGGATAAAGGAAAAAGTATACTACTCTATTGGTTTCTATTCATCATTAGATATTCCAAATATGGTTTCAAGTGAAATGTCATTGTTGAAAGAATGCTCTTCACTCTCTGATAATATTTGGCCTCAAAGATTATCATTCATTATGGAGTTGTTCTTTAAGGCTTTATCATGTGGTTCACAAAGTCCAGTCGTTTCAGAGTATATCATTTTACCATGTCTCAGGATTATCATTCACTTGTGTACTCTTGATCGTAAAGGTGGATTCATTACCAAGGATGCAAAAGATCTTGAAACTTCTCAAAAATTATTGGCAACAAGATTTGAAAAACTAAAATCATCTAAAAAACAAGCTATTGCATTGGCTGCAGCAAGTTCTACAACTGAAAAGAAAACTGATGCACCATCATCATCGTCATTAATCTCACCAAATACAGTCAATAATATAGCAATTTCTGTTGCATCTTCATTCCTCTCACCACAACAAATGCAACTACAAATCCAACAACAAATTGCTTTACAACAACAACAAATTCAACAACAAATTCAACAACAACAACAGCAACAACAACAACAGCAACAACAACAGC
>AJWI01004088.1:0-14543 GCA_000277465.1 Dictyostelium intermedium | reverse complement strand
CCTAATTACTTATTTTTTTATTTAATTTTTTAATTTTTTTTTTTTTTTTTTTTTTTTTTTTTTTTTTTTTTAAAATTACAATCTTAATTATATTAGAAAAACACATATATATTTTTTTTGCCTAAAAGGTTTTATTATTTTTATTTTTTTTTTAAAAAAAAGAATTCAATATGAATTATTAAATTATTTTATTATTATTTTTATTTATTTAAGATTAATTTAATTTCAGATTTTGAAAGTCTAATATTTGGTTTCATAGTGAAAACCAAATCATCTTGCATTGGACAATAGTCTGGGAATAATGGACCAGATTGGATGCCACGTCTTGAGAGATCACAAGTGAATTGACCAATACGTGGAAGTGCCAAAGAGACGGTATTAATTGATTGAGCAGACCATAATCTTTCGGCGATACCAATTGCTCTTGGCCAAACTCTAACATCCCAATTAACTTGATTGATTTGTTCAGCCCACATAGTTGCTTCACCACCTAAAATATTATCAGCATTTGAAGAGATATTAACGGTTGGATCAGCAGCATAAAAATCTTGCCAAGTATCTTGCCATTCATAATGAATTTTACCATCGGGAACTTGTTTATCCAAATACCATGCAAATGATACGAGTGCTTTATAACCACTATTTAAAATTCCTTGTAAATCTGAACCACTACTCCAAACTTGAACTAATGTTTCTGGATTTAATTGAACACCATAATCAATTGGATCATTCCATGTAATTTTAGTACGATTAATTGATTTCATTGTTATATCCAAACTAATTTTTTAAAAAAAATTTTGAAAAAGAAAAAAAAAAAAAAAAATTAAGTATAATAATAATAAAAGAATAAAAAAAAAAATTAAAAACAAAATTAAATATTTACTTATTTTCAAAATATTGGAAAGCATCAGTAGTTGAAAAACCCATTTTTTGCATCCAATTTAAGATTGCTGGATCTTCAGTCCAACAACCAGTGACTAACTCATCACCACCAGTATGGAAATAGTCATCTAAAAACAATGGTGAGATTTCAGTGAAAAGATTTTGAATAAAGGTAAAAGTATTTGGATTTGAAATATCCAATGGGATATTGTTGACATTTGCAGCATAGTCTGGACAAGTGGCAACCAATTCTGGGTAACCAACACCCCAAGCAGCGGCATGACCTGGAATATCAAATTCAGGAATTACACGAATACCATAGGTTTTCGCATAGGCAACCACCTCTTGAATATCATCATGAGAGAAAGTTGCACTTGGAGAGAAGGCACCTTTGGTTAAATCTGGATAGGTGGTTGATTCAACTGGGAATGCAACGGCATCGACCATATGCCAATGTAATACATTGAATTTACTGAAACCCAATGAATCGATCATATGAAGTATCATATTCTTTGGAATGTAATGACGAGCAGTATCAACCATGAAACCTCTCCATGCATATCTTGGATAGTCAGCGATGGCAACACATTGAATCGAATAGCTATTGCCAGCTTGATTATAGGTGATCAATTGTTTAAATGTTTCTAAACCCCTCATGGCACCATAGATAGTGGCACTCTTCAATTGATAGGAACCTTGTTGAATATCCAATGAGTAACTCTCATCGATACCATATTGAAGAGTCTCATCATCACTTAAGATTGTTACCTCAAATGTAATGGCGTCACTACCACTATCACCGCTGCTACTACCATTGTTAAATGGGAAGAATAGGTTGGTATATCTTTCCATTGCAACACTAAAGGTTGCTGATTGAATATTGGATACAATGGTAATTGATGTAACTGCAATGTTACAATCACCCATTGAAACTTGTTGTGGATATGGAACAACATTCAATGGTTGTGATGCTTGACCAATCACTATTGCAATTAAAACTGCAAAAAATAATACAATCTTTTTAATCATTTTTGAAGTTGAGTGAAATTTAGAAAAATATTAAAAAAACTTTTTTTTTTTTAAAAAATAAAAAAACAACTCTAAAAAAAAATAAAAAATAATAAAAAAATAAAAAAAAATAAAAATAAAAATTCCCAAAGATATTTTTTCAACCAGGGTCTTTTTAAAATGATATTTTCAAAATGGTATTTTTTGCAAAAATTAATAAAAAAAAAAATAAAAAATAAAAATAAAAAAGAAAAACATATTCACGAATTGGAGTAAAATTTAAAACATGGTTGACTACTTTTTATCTTCGTTATAAAAAAAAAACAATTGTTGCAGAACAAACAAATAAATAAAAATTGGCTAGTAATGGTTATTATAATAATAAATAACAATTATAATAATAATAATAAATGAAAATTTGGATTTTAAAATATATAAAAAAAATATTGTTTTATTATAAAATGTTTTTATTTTTAATTGTTTGAGTTAATTTTTTTTTTTTTTTTTTTTTGAATCTTTTATATATTTGTTTCATTTTTTCACAAAAAATTTAACTATTAAACAAATGGTTAATTAAAAAATATATTTTATCCAAACAAAGTTTAATAAAACTCACAATAGTTTTTCCTTTTTTTTTTTTTTTTTTTTTTTTATTATTTTTTTTTTTTATTTAAATTTTTATTAATTTTTTTTTCCCACTTTTGAACTCGAATATTTGCAGACATAAATTTTAATTAATTATTAATAAAAATACACACAAAAAAAAAAAAAAATACACCACACATATGAAATAAATAAAAGAAAAAAAAAAATAAAAGAAAATTTTAACAAAAAATAAAATAAAAAAAGAATTTTTTTAAAAAAAAACATCATAATAATAAAAAGATAAATTAAATTTATCGAAAAAAAGATGTTTGAATCGATAGTATCAAATTTATTAACAAGGTATTTAAAGGAGTATATTAAAGCCTTAAACACTGATAATCTAAATATTAGTATTTGGAGTGGTAATGTCTCATTGGAGAATTTAGAATTGAAAAGTAGAGCACTTGAGAAATTTAATTTACCCTTCACAATTAAAGAGGGTTTCCTAGGTAAACTCTCACTTAAAATACCTTGGAATAATTTAAAAACTGAACCTGTAATAGTTGTCATCGATCAATTATATATTACTGCTTCTCCAAAATCAACAACATTTGTATGTAGTAGTAAAAGTTATAATTATTTAATTTCTAGATAAATTATAAAAATATTCATACCTTTTTCTTTTTTAATCTTTTTTGTTTTTTAATATCTTTATTGTTTTTTATTTTATTTTTTTATTTATTATTATTATTATTATTATTATTATTATTTTTTCTAATCTAGTGGAATGAAGAAGATGAAGAACTTTTACTTCAAAAGAAATTAAAGAAACTGAAAATTTATGAAGCATTAAAAGAGGAGAAAAGGAAGAAACAACAGCAATTAAAGGAAAAAAGAGAAATTAGAAATAATTTGATTAAAGAAAAGAAATTACAAAAAAAACAAATAAAAAATCAATTGAGACAAAGAAAAAAAGATGCAAAAAATGCATCACCTGTAAATAGTAACAATAATAATAACAATAGCAACAACAACAACAACAACAACAACAACAACAACAACAACAACAATAACAATGATAATAGTTTAATATCAGATTCAAATATAGCATCATCTTCTTCATCATCATCATTATATGATGATGATTCAAGTAAAGATGCAAATCTTAGATCTGATGATACAGAAATGGATGTAGACGATGATGACGATGATGAATTCCAAGAAGCTACTGAGGGTGATTATGACAATGATAGCCAAGATAATAATAATAATGATAATAATGAAGATGAAGAAGATGAGGAAGATGATTTAAGTGAAGATGAAGATGAGGAAGATGAAGAAGATGATTATGATATGGAGGAAGAAGATGATATATATAAAACCATAATAGACAATCATGGTAATGAGGAAGTAGATTCACAATCGGGTGGTATCATTGATTCATCATCATTTGCAGAGAAATTAAGAAATAAAATTGTTGATAATTTACAAATTATGATCTATAATGTACATATAAGATTTGAAGATAGTGTAACCAATCCAGCGACACCCTATTGTTTTGGTGTAACATTGGAACATCTATTGGCTCAATCATCCAATGAAGAATGGAAACCATCATTTATACATACACCACATACATTGGTACATAAATTGATAACACTTCAAAATTTATCGATCTATTGGGATGCCGATAATGATAAACCAGATTTAACATATAAGTCAATCTCTGAATTCAAATCATTAATGACAAAACTTATACCAAAGAAATCGAATCAAACATCACCAACAACAACAACAACCTCTCCATCATCAAAAGAAACTCAATTAATAAAACCACAACATAATTATTTATTGCATCCAGTTTGTGGTTCTTTAAAAGTAAGTCTATTTCTATTTTTTTATTTTTTCATATTTTTTATTTTTTACTAATATTATTTTTTTTTAGTTATTAATAAATAAATCGATAATACCAAATAAATATATACCATTGTATACAGCAAATTTTGAATTTGATGAAATTAATTTAGAATTAGAATCAAAACAATACTCTGGTATATTGGCATTGGTTGATTGGTTTACAATGCAAAAGAAAGGTGAAAGATATAGAAAATTTAAAAGTAAAGAATCTGGCGGAACATTAAAGACTGCAAAAGATCGTTGGGAGTTTGCGTGTAATTGTATTAGATCCGATGTTAGAGATAGAATTAGAAGATGGACACCACAATTCTTTGATAAGCGTAGAAAAGATAGATTGGATTATATTCATTTGTATAAATTAAAAAAGAGAAAAAAGACACTTTCAGATTTAAATACTTCAAAATTAAATAGCCTTGAGAAAGAGTATAGTTTTGAGGATTTGGTTTATTTTAGATCATTGGCTGACGCTCAATTAAAAGCTGAGGATAGTCATCAACAACATCAAAAACAACAGTCAATTATATCTCCAAAAATTATTTCAAATAATAATAACAATAATAATAATAATAATAACAACAACAACAACAACAACAACAACAACAACAACAACAACAACAACAACAACAACAACAACAACAACAACAACAACAACAACAACAACAACAACAACAATAATAATAATAATAATAATAATAACAACAGCAACAACAACAACAACAGCAACAACAACAATAGCAACAACAATGATAGTAGTAGCAGCAGCAGTAGTAGTAGTTCTACAACAACAACAACAACAACAACATCTTCAAATAGTACTGATAGTAAAGAAATAATGAAATCATCCAAATCTGTAAATAATAATAATAATGATAATAGTGATATTAATAAGGAAAATGAAGAAAATAAAAATGATGGGGATAATAAAAATAAACATAAAAGTATAGATAAGAATAAATATAATAAGGAAATTGAACAACTTAACACAACCATTAATAATAAAAAGAATAGATCAAAAGAGGAGCAAAATAGTGGTGGTTGGTTCAAATGGTTTGGATGGGGTAGTTCAAATAAAAATAAACAGCAACAACAGCAACAACAACAGGATGATATTGAGGATCAAGATTCTTCATTATTAGGTACCTTAGATTTAACCGAACAACAAAAGAGAGAGCTTTACTCAACGATTGAATATGATGAACATCAAAAATCAAAGAACATAGTTTATCCAAAGGATTATGTTAAAACAAGAATTAATTTTACAATGAATCGTGGTTCAGTTGCATTTAGATTACAGCCACCAAATTCACCAATAACTCATTTCCCTTCATCATCATCATCATCAAAGGAGAATGCTGATTTAATGATAGAATTAGTTAGGATGTCAGTGGCAGTTGATAAATTTGTTGGGTCGGTTTATGTTCAAGCGATATTAGAGACTATATATGTACGTGATTTCTTTACAAAAGATACTCAATTTCCAATATTAATGAAACCTATCATAGTCAAACAAAAAAATAACTTTGTAAACTCAACCTCAAAAATCCAATCCTACAATGAAGGTATAGAGGATATCAATAAGGACTATCTATCGATAGTATCATCACCAACACCAACTTCATCACCATCAAGAGATAAACGATTGGAAGAAGTTGCAAAACAAGAGGATAACAAAGAAAAGAAATTAAATGTTGATAAGAATTTACAATGTTCACTAAGCAGTGTTGAAAAATGTGATAGAACAATTAATCAAGATGATGACGACAGTCACAATTTAAAATATAAACCACAAAAAGAAGAAGAGGAGGATAAATCACAAAATAATGAAGAATATTCAAATAGAGAATCAAGA
The DNA here is from genome assembly GCA_000277465.1 of Dictyostelium intermedium. Lineage (NCBI taxonomy): Eukaryota > Evosea > Eumycetozoa > Dictyosteliales > Dictyosteliaceae > Dictyostelium > Dictyostelium intermedium. The sequence goes on along the minus strand of AJWI01004088.1, from coordinate 8,302 downwards.
GGGGACTCTGATTATGAAGATACAAATGATGAAAGACAACCATTGTTTTCAATGACTTTACAACAAAATCCATTAAACTCGGAATCAGATTTCTCAATTTTCATAGAGGCACTACCATTGGAGGTCGTTTATAACAAATCAATGATGGATGCCATATTGGAGTTCTTTGGAAATGCACCCTCAGATACATTAAAGGAAATTGAAGAGGCTGCTCGAAATCAAATTAAAATATTTAAAGATAAAACCACATTACGTATTCAACATGAATTGGAGAATCATAAATCTATAGATTTGGATATCAATATTAATGCACCACATGTATTAATACCCGAGAGTTTCACAATACCATCATCACCAATATTGGTTTTAGATTTAGGTTCTTTCTCTGTACAAAGTGTTGTAACTCATAAAGATGATAGTTTATCTGAGGAGATTGAAATATCTTCCATTTTAAAAAATGATTTACCAATTCTTCAACAACAACAACAACAACAACAACCACCACCTCAACCACAACAACAGCAGCAACAGTCATCATCAGATGATAGCTCTAGTAATGGAGGTTGTAGTGTTGATATTAAATCACCATCAGTTAATACAAGTATTGTTAGTGATAATAGTATTTATGATGAAGAAAATGTTACAAAGTATTTATATGATCTATTTGAATTGAAATTGAATAACATTCAATTTTATATTGCATCACAAGGTGAATCAATTCAATTGGTTGAAAAGTTTGATATTAATTTCAAAATTTATAAGTGTATAATCAAATCACAAACAATTTTAAGTAAATTAAAGTTATTTGGTGGTTTGCCTTCATTGAATATGTTATTATCACAAAAATCAATAGAGATATTAATCAATATCATTAGTACCCTACAAAATGATCCACCAGAAATTTCCACTCATTTAACTTCAAAGAGTGACGATGAAGGTGTTGATCATAGCTTAGATAGAGTTGATTTTGAAACGGTTATTCATGATCAAGAAGTGGATATTGAAGAGTATTATAATAGAATTAATAGTGATGATGATGATGATGAGGAAAATAATGAAAATTATAATGATGAGGACGATGAGGAAGGAAATCAAGAAGGGCTTGAACCATCATCATCATCATCAAAAAAGAAATTACCATCTAAAAAACCAAAGATAAAGAAAGAAGGATCATTTTTATTAGAGTCAATGGATTTAGAACATACTCAAGATCAATTGCCAATTTTAATGATTTATAATACCATTTTAGAGGTATCATTTTCTGTACCAACTGTATCATTACAGGTGGTTGAAGATGGTAAACCATTCATTAGAATGATATTATCAGATATTAGTGCTCAAGTTTTAAAACGTACCTTTGATACTTCAATTAAACTTTCCCTAGCAAAACTATCAATTGAAGATTTATACCAAGATTTCAAAAATGAAAATTTTAAATATTTAGCAAATTCATCAATTGATCAACACAATCATCATCAACAACAACAACAACAACACCAAACTGATAACAGTGGTATAAATATAGAGAGAGAAGAACATTTAATCTCAATTTCAATCTCTTCAGTTCAGAGAAATTCACCACAATACACTGGTATTTCACAACAAATTGATGTTTCATTCAATACTTTGTTTGTTAATATCAATAAAAAGTTGGTAATTAAAATTATGAATCTTGTTGATTTCGTTGAGAAAACCATTGTTGATACTGTCATTAAAAGAAGAGAGAAAAGAAAACAACTACAATTAGAAAAGGATAAAAATAATGATAATAATCAACAACCCAATTCTCAAGATAATGAAAGTAAAGATATTAAAATTGAACAACAACAACAACAACAACAACAACAACAACAACAACAACAACAACAACAACAACAACAACAACAACAACAACAACAACAACAACAACAACAACCAAAACTTCAAAAACAAAAATCCCAACAACAAATTAATTTAAATAGAGCATTTGAAAAATCAACATTCAAAGTTGATAAAGATAATTCAATTGTTATTATAACTACAAAGATGAAATCTTTGGTAGTTAATTTAAATGAGGACGATCAATCATTCTTTGCATTGACAGTATCGGATTTATCAATTAATTTCGATATAGATTTAGAATCATCAATGATGAGATTTAAATTAGGTAATCTAACTATTTCCGATATTTCCAAGGAGGCTTCAAAAGATTTGAACCCATTGTTTGGTACTGATGGTGAACATATCATTGAATTTTATGTTTACACATTAAAGAATACTAAACCACCTGAAACAACTACAACAACTATAACAGGAAAAATTAAATTGGAAGAAAATGAATCAAACGATGCATCATCTAATATTTCCAGTAATCTATTTGAAAAGGTAAAGGAGAAATCTCCATCACCTTCATCACCATTAAAAGATTCAACAAGTATACTTCAAGATGAGAATGAAATTTTCGATACAAAGATTGGTGTTAGAATGAGTTCAGTGAAACTAATCGTTGTAAGATCATTAATCGATAGAATAATAGATTATTTTGAAGAGTTTGCACCAAATCAAATCGATCAAATCTTGGCTGATAGTGCAAAAGGTGCCGTAGAGATTATGTCAACTCGTCGTATCAATCAACAAAAACGTATCCTATTTGAGGTTGACGTTAATACCCCACGTATAATATTTCCAAAGAATCATTACTCACCATATGTAATCATTGCGGATTTGGGTCATATCTCTGTATTCAATAGATACAAATCAAATGTTACCAATAGTGATGATGATGATGATGATGACAATAACAACAAGATCTTATCATCGGAGCAAGTATTTGTTTATGCATCTTCGGTCAACTTTCATGCATGCAAATTTCAAAATGGTAAACTATTAGAAACTACCATTGAACCCATCTCAAATAAAATCAATGTTCATGTTAATATTGAATCATTTTTAAATCCATCTCTACTTGAGGATGATCAATTGGATGAACCAAAACAAAAGGTAGATGGTGAGATATCACCAATTAACTTAAAGATATCGGATCAACAATATTCATTGATCATTGCAATCATTAAATCATTGATTGAACCTACTATCAAACAAAAGAAAAGAAAGAAAAGAAATCATAGAAGAATTGAGAGTCAACTTAATCTTGACAATCTTTATCAAAATTTTTTAAATGTTGCATCTTCTAATCAAAATAATCATCCAATAATTGCATTGCCCCTACCAACTCCAATTTTAGAAAGTTTAAATGATTCAAATAAATCATCATCATCATCATCATCATCATCATCATCATCATCATCATCATCATCATCATCACCACCACCACAGCAGCAAGAGTCATTGAAATCATTGGATTCAATTAAAGATCAAATTAGTTTTCATTTACCTCATATTTCTTTGGAGTTTTTTAGAAAGAATAAAGAATCTGTAGTTTCATTTGAAATTGATGAGTTTGAAATTTCACTGATAGAATATGAAAATGGTAATGAATATTCAAACTTTTCACTTGGCTCCATTGATTTAACTGATACTAGAAAATCAACTGTAAATCATTTTCGTCGTATTATTCATCATTCAAAGGAAAAGAATGATCAATCAGCCCATATCAATGGTGGTTTGTCGTCATCATCATCATCATCATCTTCACCATCACCATCACAGGAAAAGGAAAAAAAGAACTACAGGTTTATGTATTTGAAAAAAGAGGTGGTGATACTCAAGTTAAATTAATATTGGACCATTTTAGAGGTGTCATTGTACCAGAATCATTGATATCAATGATTGATTTCATTATGCCTGGCATTAAAGCTCTATCATCACTTTCCGAGATTTCACCAATTTCATCACCAGTGTTAAATGTTGAGGCAATGAATAATAATCCACATCTATTTGGAAGAGATCCTTTAAAATCCACTGTCAAAGCAATGCTGGAAGAAAAGAACAAGAAAAGAATGACCACCAATACAGTGGTTCATATAGAAACATCAAATATCGATATCTCTTTTGTTGATAACCCCGCCACTCGTGAAAGTAGACTACTCATTGCTAGAGGATCTCTCTTTGGAAAAGTTACCATTCAAAAGAGTGATTCATTAACCTATAAAGACATTCAACTTTGTATCGATGAATTTATTCTCTTCAAATGTAGAGCTGACAATTTCGATCAAACCATTGAATCAATTATTGATCCATTATCAATCACCACTAATATTTCAATGGTGGAAGGTAAAGATTATCTACCAATAGATATTTTAATAGCTGTTGACCCAATGCATGTTTCAATATCTTTTCAAGATTTATTATTATTTTTATCACTTTCAAAAAATATTGAATCACTTATAAATAGTTTAAATAATTTACAACAACAACAACAACAACAACAACAAAATAATAACAATAATAGTAATGATAAATCAGAAGAATCATCCAAACAAGAACAACAAATTTTAAGAGTTAATTTCCAATCACCATCAATCGAATTAACAATTATTAATGACTATGGTAATAAGTATTGTGGTATTGTTGATTTTAAAATTAGGGATATCTCTGTCGAGGTTGCACAAAATAGGGCACTGTTTGCAATGTTTTTAGCGGCAAATTATTTCAATGTTTCAAAATCAGTTTGGGAACCAATGATAGAGGAATGGGGTTGTAAATTTGGTATTGAAACATCGGAGATAGGTACAAAGGATCAATCAAAGAATATAGTTATCTCTTCTAATGGAAAATTAAATTTAAATATTACCAAATCATTGTTTGATACTTTTACAACAACATATCCATTGATTGAAATCGCAATGGATATTGGTAAATCCAGTTCAAAACAATCGGCATATGATCTTGGCTATAAAACTGGTGTAAACAATAATCTATCACAACATTATAAATCTCAAAACTATCATCCTTTCCTCTTAAAGAATCAAACTGGTTTGGAGATACAATATCAAATATCAATAATTTGTGCATCCTCATTTGGTGATACAAACCCAATGTCAAATGGTTTATCTGGATCATCTTCAACAATATTACCACCTTCAACGACAACGACAACAACAACAACATCCACTAAAAATAAGATATTGGAAGATGGTGGTGAAATATATTTGGATTTAAAGGAAACCTTATATTCAAATGGTGACACTCAAGAAAAAGATAAATTTAGATCAATTAACAATGCTCAAAAGTATAGAGATATAACATCGATATCACTATTTAGAATCAATATAGTTGTAGATGGATTTGAAGCAATTTCAAATTTACCAATTCATAAAACTGGTATTTACATTTGTAGTCTAATTCCAAAAGCAGATGCATCATCTTCAATCAAATCGCCCCTAACCTCACCACAACCACCATCCCCTTCACAACAGTTGGTATTTGAAGTAAGAGTGTCAGATTTTACAAAAGAATTGATTGTACGATCAAATGTTTTGATAGTAAATGAAACTGACCATATTTTAGAGTACTTAGATAAACCTACACATACTTTAAAAAGAGGTAATCCTTTTATTTTAGAACCAAAACAATCAAAACCTTTATCTATATGTGGTGGTCGTGGTAACAATAGTTCAACAAAGGAAATGATTTTTAGTTTTAGACCAATGATTAATCAACCATTCCCACCTAATAATAGCAGTGTTAATAATCAACAACGTTGGACTCATTCTTTACCTTGTGGTCAATTACATCCTGGTACTCTATTATTTGATTGTCCACCAAATAAATTCTATTGTTTACAAATTGATCAACATCTATCAAATTTCCAATTGGAAGATCAACAAATTAATCCTTTGACAGGTGGGACATTGCCCCAACACCAACCTTCTTACCATCACATAAGCAATCAACAATACTATGAGAATGGTATGAATGAAGAGTATGAAGAGAATCAGCCATCACCAATGAATAGAATCGTTCAAAAAGCAAACCATATAATTAGGATTGTACCACCATTGGTAATTTACAATCAATTTATTGTACCCATTGATGTCACATTGTGTGATCAAGAATCCAATAGAACTGTCGGTAAAGAGACTATTCAAGATGGTCAAACTAAAGGTATCTATTGTGTAAACGTTGAACGTCTAATAATGATTAAAGTTCATATGAGAGGCTTTGGTTCAAGTGAATTCATTCAAATTAATCAATCCTCTCAAAACTATATAAACAAACAACCAAGAAAAATTATTTCACCCACCTCTGATCAAACTTTCTTTGTAAATATTTTTCAAAATGAATTATTTGGTTCAATTCACATATGTTTATATCCAACATTTTCAATCATAAATCAAATTGGTTTAAATCTAACTTTTAAGTTGAATAATTTATCAGACAATCATAACAGCAATAATAAAAATGGTGGTAGTGTCAATACTCAAATTTTTCCAACCACACCATTTAATTCAACACCAACATTTTCAAATTTACTTAATAAGAATACAAAAAATACAACAACAACAACAACAACAACAACTACTACTACTACTTCTACTACTATAGCAACTAAAACTCAAGGAACCATAGACTACAAAAAAGATCCAAAGAAATGGTATAATAATGATAGAAGCATTTCACCACCAATATCAATGTTTTCACCAATTCCATCGAATACTGGTAATAATACACCATCCTTAGTTTTACAAGTTGATGGCAATTCACAATGGTCCCAACCAATTTCTATTCAACCAAATAAACAAGAATCAATCACAATCATTAAGGAACAAAAAGAATCTCCAACATCATCAAAGATCACCAAGCTATCTTTACAATTCTTAATTTCAACTGCAATTGCAAATGAATCATTAACAAACAATATAACGGTGGATCCACAGTTTATCTTGGTTAATAATTTAGCACAACCGCTATACTATTGTCAAAAGGATTCTAATCTCTACAAAAACTATTGTCTAAATCCAAATGAAACCATACCATTTCACTTTTTTGATGAACAACTATCAAAAAAGATCGCTTTTAGATTATCACCCAATAATGATTGGTCTGGTTGTTTCAATATTAATAAATCAATTTCTTTTAATATCAAATTGGATAAACCAATCAATGATGATGATGAAGAAGATGACGATGCTGATGAAAGTAGTGATACAGATAGTGAACAACAAAAAAGTGATTCAAATTCTTCTACATCCTCTCCATCAATTTCTTCCCCTTTAACTTCTTCTTCTTCCTCTGCATTTTCAAATAGTAGTAGTGGTGGTGGTGGTGGAAGCAGTAGTGACGATCAATTTTATTTACCAATGATTCAAATCTTACAAGAAAAAGGAATTTATTTTGTTGTTATTAATCCAGAGACAAAAGACTATCCACCTTATAGAGTTGAAAATTTAGTATCCGTTCCAATTGCAGTTTATCAAGTGGATACAAATGAACAACCAATTCCCATCTTTTCAAATCAATCAAAAAGATATGTTTGGTCAAATCCAATGGGTACAAAACGTTTAGGTATTATAATTCCAAACACAACCTACAAAAAGAGTGTTTCATTAGATAAATTACAATATCATCAACCATATCAAGTTAAACATTCAAACAAAACATTAAATATTAAATTGGATATCATTGCTAATGGTCCAACAAATATACTACGTTTAACAGATTTAAATGATCATAATTCAATTTCAAAAACATTAAATAATAATAGTAATTTATCGACTCCAATCAATCTTTCAAAAGATAATAATAATAACAACGACGATAATGAAAATAATAATTTAAATTTTGAAATTTGTATTGGAGGTATTAGCGTTTCATTAATTGATGGACATCCAAAAGAGTTAATGTATATAACATTAAAAGGTTTACAACTTAGATTTAAGCAATATTCAACAGAACAAAATATAAATTTATCGATTCATTCTTTTAAAGTTGATAACCAACTCTATCATACACCTTATCCAGTAATGATTCAATCTTATAACTCAAATAATCTTAAACCAACTAAACATGCTTTCAATGTGTCATTAATTCGTTCAAGCCAATATCAACCAAAAGAATTACATCAAGTTGGTATCGAATATATTAAGGAATTGAATTTTGATATTCAACCATTTGATGTTGAAATCGATGAAACCATTTTATTCCATTTATATGCTTTTGTCAAGTCTATTAAATTGCCAAATTTTAATAACAATAGTTTAAATAATAATAATAATAATAATAATAAAAATAATAATAATAATAATAATAATAATAATAATAATAATAATAATAATAATAATAATAATAATAATAATAATAATAATAATAATAATAATAATAATAATAATAATAATAAACAAAATAATAATAATAGAACAAT
>AJWI01004062.1:0-14838 GCA_000277465.1 Dictyostelium intermedium | reverse complement strand
AAATTAATTGTATTAGTTTTAATTTAGTTTTTTTTTATTTATTTTTTTTTTTTATTTTTTATTTTTTATTTTTTAATTTTTTTTTTTAATTTTTAAAAATATCCTTTTTTTTTGTTTATCTTGCAGTTGCAATATCATCAATCTTTAATAACATAACAACAGTTTCAGTTGCTAAAGTTAAAGCAGATGTTGAGACTAAAAGTGGTTGTACAACATTCTCTTGAAGGATATTAGTGATTGCGCCTTTTCTAACATTGATACCAGAGTTTATTTCACCTTGAGCATGTTTATTTCTTAATTCGGTGACAATGGAGATTGGATGGAGACCAGCATTTTCAGCGAGAGTGTAAGGGATGATTTCCAAGGCTTCAGCGAAAGCACGAACACAATAGCTTGTGATACCAGTGAGAGTTTTGGAGTAGGCAGTAACTTGTTGTGATACTTCGATTTCAGGGGCACCACCACCAGCAATGAGGAATTTCTTTTTAACGAGGGAACGAATTACACAGAGAGCATCATGTAAGGAACGTTCGGCTTCGTCCAATACCAATTTATTTGAACCACGACATAAGACGGTGACGGTTTTACCAGGGTTTGGAATACCGGTGATTTTTACGATCTTACCATCGCTTGTGCCAACTTCTTCGACCAAGTCTGCTTTACCCAATTTATCGGCGGTGAAGGAATCGATATTGGCGACTGGTTGACAACCAATAGTGTTACAAATGAATTCAATGTCGTCACGTTCAATATCCTTAATGACGAGGATCTTTAATTTTGCTAAATAATGAAGGGAGAGATCATTTACGGCATCACGGAGAATACTCTTTTGAACCAACAAAACATTGCAACCACTCTTTTGAATCTTTCTACACATTTCCAATATTAACTTTGGTTCCTCTTTAATTACCTTATCCATTTTAGAGTAATCGGATACGACGATGTTATTGTCCATATATGTTTTTGGTGCGGACAAACAAAATTGAATTAAACCAATCTTTGCATTTTGAACACGTGTTGGTCCACCTGCTGTATGTGATGCTGTTTGGTCGAATACCAAACCTTGTACCAATTCAGTGTCTTCTATGGTACCACCCAACTTTTTAATTAATTTAATATCCTTGAGATTTACATTGACTGCTGTGGCTGGATTAATTACGCTCAACACTGCGTCCACAGCGATCGATGCTAAATTGGTATATTGTGATACTACCTTACTATTGAGTGAGGTGGTTGCACTCTTTACTAAACTAACTCTATCGGTTAAACTAACTGGAACTGACATTGATACCAATACCTCCAATGATTTATTCAATGCTAAATTAAATGCTTCACTAATAATTGATGGATGAATACCTTTTGCCATCAATTGTGATACTGCTCCTAATAATGATCCTGCAATTACACATACTGATGTAGTACCATCACCTGCTTCAATATCTTGTGCTTTTGCTAATTCTGCTAACTATTTTTTTTTTTATTTTTTTTGATTATTTTGTTTATTTTATTGTTAGTAATTCTTTTGAAAAAAAAAAAAAAAAAAAGAAAAAAAAGTGATTTGTGTGTTGTGTGTGTATTTTTTTTTACAAAAAAAAATAAAAAAATAATAATAAATAAACGAACGATTATCTATATATATGATAAATTACCATTTTAGCAGCTGGATGTCTTAATTCTAAATTTTGAAGGATTGTTGCACCATCATTGCTAATTAAAACTTCATTATTTGGTGAAATGATCATTTTATCCATACCTTTTGGGCCTAATGAGGTTCTGATTGCATCTGCAACAGCTCTTGCTGCAACAATATTTGATGTTCTGACATCCTTTTCCTTTTCTTTTTCATCAAAATCACTTCTTGATGGTGATACTTTTGCTGGTGCTGATGTTGCTGGTGCTGACATTTTTTTATTTAAATAAACTTTTTAATAAATAAAAAAAATTATATATAAAATAAAAATATAGAAAAAAAAAAAAAAATTAAAAAAAAATTAAAAAAAAAAACAATGAAAATACCCAAAAAAAATTAAAAAAAATTCAAAATTTTTTTTTTTTTTTTCGACTTCGAGCCACCCAATTTTACCAAATTCTATTATAATTAATGTTTAAAAAATTAAAATTAAAAAAAATCATTAAGTTGGAAATAAAAATAAATGACTTTAAATAGTAGACTATCCTTAATTATTTTTTAAAAAATTTTAATTTTTTTTTAATTTTTTTATTTTTATTTTATTTAATCTTCATCTTCACTACTAGAATTATCATAATTTCCCATTAAAGTCGCAAAAGAATTTACAGATTGAGTATTTTTATCGTTTTCATTATTATCATTTGTTTTAAGTTTCTTTTTTAATTCTTCTTCTTTTTCATTATCGTCGTCATCATTCCCATTTTTATCATTATCATTATTATTATTATTATTATTATTATTATTATTATTATTATTATTATTATTATTATTATTATTATTATTATTATTTTCATTGGTTGTTTCATTATTATTTTTCGGTATCAATTTTATATTCACAAGTTTTCTCTTTGTTGTAGTGGCTATTGTTACATCGGTAGTAGTATTAATAGTAGAATCGTTATCGTTAATCAGAGTAGTTTTATTACTATTACTATTATTATTATTATTTATATTATTATTATTATTATTTGGAAGGGGCGCTATTGAATTTAATATATTTGAAGCTTGTGATTTTTTAAAATCTTCAAGTTCTCTTTCAATTTCATCTTGTTCTAATTTCTTTTTTTCATTTTCAATTCTTTCATTCTCTTTATAATGTTCAATATCATCTTTATCTAAACCTTGTGATGGTTTAAATTTAGTTTTCTCAATGAATGATTCCTCTTTTATTCTTTTATTCTCTTGTAATCTTTCATATAGTGTTCTACTATCATATTCACTATCATCTTTTTGTTTTCCACCATATAGTTTTCTTTGTTCTTCTAATTCACTCTCTGATACAAATCTATTGGTAAATGACATTGTGTGTGTTATTTTGATTGATTGATCGATTGTTGATATTGATTGATTGAATGAATGAGTGAGTATGCGAGTGTGTGTGTGTGTGTGTGTGTGTGTGTGTGTGTTATTATTAAATCTTAATTTTATTTTTATATTGCCCATGAAAAAAAAATCACAATTCCTTTTTTTTTTTAATTTTTTAATTTTTTTTTTTTTTATTTTTTTTTATTTTTATTTTCATTTAATTTTTATTTATTTTTTTTTCAATTTCCCTTTGAAATTTTTTTTTTTTTTAATTTTTATTTTTATTTTTATTTTTGTTTTTATTTTTAATTTAAATACAATTCAAATATATTATTTATAGCATTTATAGTATTTATTGTATTTATAATATATACTTTAAAAAAAAAAAAGAAAAAAAAAAAGAAAAAAAAAAAAAAGGAAATGGAAACAACAACAACAACAACCACAGCAACAACAACAGATGCTATGGAAACCACAGCAACCATAACCCCAAATTCTACTACAACAACAGCAGTTGTACCACAAGTAGTAAGAAATGATGAATATATTAATACTTTTTATGATATTGCAAATAAATTGGATGCAAATCCTTCATTCCCAGATGTATGTACAACTTATTGGGTCATATATAGTTATATATAATTTTCTGTATTTTGAATTTAAAGTTTGGTATTAGTCGTAGTAGTAAACTCCGAATCCGAAATTTTTAAATTATAATTACAGTACCCTTTAATTATAGCAATTATTATTTTAATAATAATAGTAATAATAATTCAATTCTTACTTTTTTTTTTTAAAAACAAATCAACAAATAAACAAACAAACAAACAAATAAACAAACAACCATAAACAAACAAACAAACAAACAAACAAACAAACAAACAAACAAACAAACAAAAAATAAATAAGGATGATAAATTATTTTCAAAAATTATTGAATTATCTTCAAAAACCAAACAAACTAAAAAATTATCACCACAATTCATCTCTAAATACTTTAAAAGATTTCCAACACTCCAAGAGAAAGCAATCGATTGTTTAATTGATTTATTTGATTCATCGGATGAAGATGTTGTCATGAGAGTAAATGCTCTAAAAGCAATTCCAACAATTTGTAGAGATAATCCAGATCATATAGCTAAATTAGTTGATATTTTAAGTCAATTATTAAATACAGGTTTGTATATCAATATAGGACAAATAATACTTATTATTATTATTATTATTATTATTATTACCATTATTATTTATTATAATTACTATTATCTAATTCCTTTTTTTATTTTATTTTATTTTTTCATTTTTTTTTAAAACTATTTTTGTTATTATTAAAAATAGATTCAAAAGTTGAAGCAGAGCACACAAAAAATTCATTAATTGAACTATATAAATTGAATTCAGTTACAACCATTAATTCATTCTTAACATTTTTGGAATCTGAAGAAAGTTCAATGGAAGATCAATCAACATCAACAACATTATTAACATTTTTAAAAGATAGTATCATTCCATTGGTTCGTACAGAGTATTCAAAGAGCTCATTAGAGACTCAAAATTTCTTTAGAGTTCGTATTTTGAAATTGGTTGCAAAATGTACATCAACAACTGAATTGGATTTATTATTCCAATTATTGGAATGCTTCACCCAATATAAAGTTCAAGAGACAATCACCGATTTAGAAACAAATGTATTGCCAATAATTGAATCTCAACCTTTGGATATCATTAGAAAGAAATTAATTAATTTCACCAAAATGTTACTTTTTAAATCAAAGGTACCTATAGATTTACTACTACTATTTCATCAAATCAATATGACAATCTTCATTGCCATGCTTTTTTATCACTCACCATACTCACTCTTTAACTCTTAATCATTTCATTTGCTCGAAATCATAGAAACCACATACAGATATCAGTAGTAATAAATTATTTGATTTATATTTAAATAAAATTTTCCCAAAGATCAATGAATTGGATGAAGCTAATAAATCTGAATTGATTTCAATATTCGCTCAAGTCACACCACATATGACTCAAGAAACTTCTATTCAATTTTTAGAGCCAGTTTATAATCTTTTCAAAGTAAGTCATTAATAGGTAAAAAATAGTTTTCCCTCTTTATTTCATTATATATTTACTTATTATTACTTTTATTATTTATTATTATTATTATTTAAATTCATCATGTTGATTAGACAACAGTACCATCAAAAACAACAACACCAGTTGCAGATGTTGATCTACAGTTTACAATTGTTGAGGCTTTGTTATTTGCATTATCATCGATTGGATCAAAATCAACAAGTTCACTATGTAAACTATGTGGTTTCAAATTGGTTACAGGTCAACCAAGTGATATGAATGCTGATCCAGTTAAATATGAAGATTTCTTAGGTAGACATAGATTTTTGGATGAAAAATGTAGAGAGACTTTGGGTAAAGCCAAGAAAGCAATACCAAATCTTGGTAATCCAAAAGATAAAGCTCAATTAAAATTGGCACAAAAAACACTTTTATCAACTCAAAACATTTTAACCATTATGCAAAATTTATTGAAATCACCACCAGTTACAAATATCAATAATTTGATAATCTCTTCAACAATTTTCAAAGGTAAACAAAATTTAATTCATAATGTTTCACCTGTATTTAAACCACAACAATTACAACAACAACAACAACAACAACTACCTCAAAAACAATATCAAAAACATCAAGCACAACAACAAACTTACAAACAACAAAATGTACCACTTCAAAGAAATCAACAACAAAAATCAAATCGTTATCAACCATATGTTACACCAGGAAGAAGACATCAAGATTTAGATAAACCAAAACAAGATGGAAATGGTGTTGATGTTCATTATTACACTGAAAAGCATAATAAACCTTCAAGTTTTAAAGGTAGAGGTCCAAAAAGTTATTAAATAAACTGATTTGAAAAAGTAAAAAAAATAAAAATAAAAAATAAAAATAAATTAAAAATAAAAACAAAACAAAATAAAAATCTTTTTTTTTTTAAAAATAAAAATATTTTAAATAAAAAAAAAATTAGTGTGGAGGAAAGAAGAATCCATCGAATTTTTTTATTTTTTTTTATTTTTTTATTCTTTTTTTTTTTTTTTCTAATAAATATAACACAAAATGACAACTCAAATCTATCAGGTTCCAGTTGTCAGTAATGGTCTCAGAGAGACTGAATCTATTCTTCAAATTGTTGATTCACTTGAAAAACTTGAAAAAGTTTTTAATGATATGTATTCAACAATATCAGCAAGAGTATCACATGAAAAATCAAGAATTGATAATGTTGCAACAAGATTAAATAATGCACAAGTATGCTTTATATATATATAAATATAAATATAAATATATATATATATTAAAAAAATATAATTATTATATACTAATATAACATAAAAAAAAAAAAAAATAAGCATAAAGTTAATCAAATTGTTGGTAGTAAACAAGCAATTACAGTATTTAGTAGTGCAAAATATCCAGCAGATAAAAAATGGGGAGATTATGTACCAATTTATAGTGGAAAGCATAAATTACCATTTAAACCATCACATTATCATGGATTAAACAGTGATGATAACCCAATTAAAAAGAGACCAGAGGATTCATATTTGGATGTAAATGATTTGGTTTTCATTGAGAAGAGTATTGATACCACATCTAAAGAGGTAGAGGTTAAGGAAGGTCTTGGTAGAATTCCAGCACATATTCCAAGTGTTTCCAATCTTTTATTATTTAATACTCAAGAGAATCCATATAAGAAATATTCAAAT
The DNA here is from genome assembly GCA_000277465.1 of Dictyostelium intermedium. Taxonomy (NCBI): domain Eukaryota; phylum Evosea; class Eumycetozoa; order Dictyosteliales; family Dictyosteliaceae; genus Dictyostelium; species Dictyostelium intermedium. Next base: position 8,043 of record AJWI01004062.1, on the reverse strand, counting down.
ACATTGGATAATTTATCAGGTGGTGGTGGTGGTAATGATGATGATTACTTAATATTTGGTGATCAACAATCAAAGAAGAAGAAGAAATTGGGTCAAGCACCTGTCACCGTAGAAAAAGGTGATAGTAGAATCGATGCTGAAAACGTTAAAATCAATTATGAACCTGGTACATTTGAAATACCAGTTTACAATTTCCCTTCAGTCCTACCACTTCCAAATGTTGCTGAAAATATTACATGGGCTGCTGAATCTCAAAGTATTGCTCCATCTCAAAAAGCAACCTTAAATTTATTACCAACTTATGATAATGCAAATTCAGGTAGTGCACCTGTAAATCCATCATCATCAACTGGTGATAGCAATGTAAATAATAGTAATAATAGTAGTAATACAGGTATAATGCAACAACCACCACCACAGACATCCACCAATGCTCCACCACCACCACCACCACCAACATCAACCAATGCACCACCACCACCACCACCTCCAGTTTCTGCACCACCTCCACCATTTAATTCTTCCAATAACGATGACGATGATGATGATGACGATGATGATGACAATGGAGGAGGTGGTACAGGCGGTGCTAGAGGCGATTTATTAGCTGATATTCGTCGTGGTCATAAGAATAGATTAAAAAAATTGAAGTAAATGCTGAGAATGGAGATGGCGAGGATAATAAACCACCACCAGTATCTGATGGTGGTGGCGGTTTAATGGGTGATCTTTTCAAAAAATTAGCATTACGTAGACAATCGATTGCAACAACAAAATCTTCTAAAAAACAATCCAAATCAAAGAAAGATGATACTGACGATCAAGATGGTGAATCTGACACTGACTCTTCTGAATGGGAATAATAGTCATAATTCAATTAAAAATAAAAATAAACAAAAACAAAGAAAAAAAAAAAAAACCAATTAAAAAAAGAATAAAAATAAAAATAAAACACACAAATTTTTTATTTTTTTTAGTTTTGGTTTAGGAGATTTCTTTTTTCTTTTTCTTTTCTAAATAAAGAATATTATAAATTCATAGAAAAATTCTTAATAAAAGATTTGTTATTAATAAATTTTTGGTGACGTCCAGTTTGTTTTTTGTAAATTAATTTTTTTAAATTTACACAAAATTCCCAAAAAAAAAAAAAAAAATACGGTTGGGAATAATTTTTTTATTTTTTTAATTTTTATTTTCCAACTTAAAAACACAACAATGCAACAACAACAAAGTGAAAATAATAAAGAAAAAACAATAGGAAATTCTTCTGAGCCTATTGCTGATGATAAAGATATACAACATATACCCATTGAAGGAACTATAGAAAATGAAAAAATGTTCCATTCTACGACAACATCCCAACCTCAACCATTATCTGCTGAACAAACCATACAAAAGGAAAATAATTCATCAACAACAACAACAACAACAGAAAGTTCAACTCCAACTCTAGCTTCAACCTCAACATCATTAACAATGGCTAAAGAAAATGATATAGAACCAGAGTCACCAACTATTTCATCAAATAAAAAGGTTAAATATTTTCCTCTGACACCATATCTTGGTAAATTGGATCAAATTAAAAAGGTGCAAGAAATTAGTGCAGATGATATGATGAATGATCCAAATTTATTAAAGATGTTTGATGATGATAAAATATTTTTAAATACCCCTGAAAAAAACTTATCAATATCATCAACATCATCGTATTCTGATAAAATTGATAGTAGTGGCGAGGTAGAGTTTTTTGATTTATATGGTTCATTATCTGATAGTGACGATTCTAGAGTTTCAACACCTTCTGTAGATCTTTCGGATTCTTCATCAATAATAACATCCTCGTCATCCACACCATCTGTAACTAATACAACTCCACAATTAGTTTCAATTCCAGAGAAAATCTCTGAAATTGACCAAAATGATATTATATCCAAATTACCAAAACAATCAATCGAGGATAGTATAAAGCAATTGGAAGAGATAGAAATTGATGAATTAAATAAAAAAGAACAAATTAAATCAGAAAATTTTAAAAATGTAGATACACCACCACCAACAACAACAACAACAACAACAACTACATCAACATCAACATCAACATCAACACCAACACCAACACCAACACCAACACCAACACCAACAACAACACCAACACCAACACCAACACCAACACCAACACCAACACCAACACTAACACCAACACCAACACTAACACCAACACCAACACCAGCACCAGCACCAGCACCAGCACCAACACCAACACCAACACCAACACTAACACCAACACCAATACCAATACCAACCACACTAACAACACCAACACCAATAACAACCACACCAACAACACCATCTTTAAACAATATGGCCACAGCTATTGTAAATGAAAAACAAACACCCTCAACAACAAAAACACCACCAACACCACCAACACCACCAACTACCAAATTAACACCAAAAACTACAAACCAAACTTCTGAAAAAATTAAAGAAGAAACAAATAATCAAAAACAACAACAACAACAACCACAACAACAACAACAACCACAACAACCATTAAAAAAGAATGTAGTTCAAAAACAAATTAAAAAGATAAAAGGAAAAATTGAAGACTTGGCCAACAAAAGATTTCCAATTGGTAAGAGGGTAACAATAAATGGAGGTAGTTCAATGACACCAGACAATGAATATTATTTAAATCTATTGGAATACTTGAAGGAGGAGGAAGAATTTAAGCCAAGTCAATTACCAAAGGAATCAGCAAAAGATGGACATGTATTTATAGTTTATGGTGATTTAACAAAGTTGGTATGTGATATTAGAATGGTACCATGCAGTCATAATGTGGTATTTAAAGACACAATCAATGGGTGGTTAAAACCTGATTGGATGTTATTCCCTTTTGAAATTAGAAGTAAATTTAAGGATATTCGTATAGATTTTCGAGATGGTAGGGATAGAGTTTATAAACTAAAAGATTGGCCAACCGAATATCCAAACATTTCCCAACCATGGCTTTGTAATGTGGTACCATTTAGACGTGGTATTGATTCACATTGTTGTGCTTGGTATGTTAAAGGTGCAATTGACTTTTTGGATAAGGTGGGACAAGATCTCGAACTCAATAAGCCACCAAATAAAAATGGTAGAGCAAAACCATTGGTTAGTTTGCCCATTTTGGGTACTGGTGGGGGTGGTGGTTCAAGAATCGCTGGTCAAATTCTATCGTTGCTGATTCATGAGCTATTTGTTGCAACTCGTAAATGGAAGTATGATGTTGTTTTGGTAACAAATGAAATCTCCATGTACACGGCGGCAACAAATATTAGAAAGGAATTAATGGAATCCAATCCAACATTCTCTTCAATCTATCGTAATCTATTGGGTGATGAAATTATGAAAAAAGCACACACTTTGGGGAAATTGTTACAAGAGGATAAGTTGGCTATATTCCTTGGTGCTGGCAGTTCTAGATCTGCTGGATTACCAACATGGACAGGCTTACTCGATATGTTGGGTGCAAAACTTGGTATGACAGAAACAGAACTTCGACAAATGGAACAACTTCATCATTTAGATCGTGCAACAGTTTTAGAATCTCGTTGGAAAAGACAATTAAAAAAATATTCTGAAAATATTAGAACTTCTTCTGAAGCACCAAATTTAAATAAAATGTTTGATGATCATGATTTAGATGGTGCAACAACTACAACTACAACAACAAATATAAGTACAACTGAAGAAATCAATGAAGAAATTAATAGAATGAAAAATGAAGAAAGACAAAAACAATTGAAAGAGGAGAAAAAAAATCGAGAGAAATTGGAAAAGGAACAAAACTTTGAATATATTCACAAAAAGATCTATAATCAAATAAATGTACCAATGCAAACAGAGATAGCCAATCTAATGAAGGTATCACATGCAGGACTACCACATTTCCTATTGGCATCTACACCGGTTCAAGAGATTGTAACCACAAACTATGATCAATGTTTTGAGATAGCCAGTAGATCGATTGGAAAGGAGATTTGTGTTCTACCTTATCATTCATTGAATGGTCGTAACAAAAGATGGATTCTAAAATTGCATGGTTGTGTCTCTAATCCACAAGATATCATTATAACTCGTGAGGATTACATTAGATATGGTGATAAGAATGAGGCATTATCAGGAATGGTTCAAGCATTACTTATAACGAAACATCTACTATTTGTTGGTTTCAGTTTAACCGATGATAATTTCTATCAGATTATGTCTGCCGTTAGACGTGCAACATCAACGGGTGAAGATGGTAGCGTAAGATTAAAGAATACTTTTGGAACCGCTCTATTTCTTCAAAGAAATGATCTAATGAATGAAATTTGGGGTAAAGAATTGAATATCCTATATTTCGATGAAAATAAATCCGATATAGCTTGGTGTGCCAGAAAACAAGAGATCTTCTTGGAATATCTCACCGGAGTTTGTAGTAATAATAATAACACAAGTCATCTTATGGAGAAAAGGTTCGATTGTCTCTTAAAAGAAGGTGAAAAAATATTTAGAGATCGTTTAATTGAATTTGTTTCAACATTACCTGAAGAAGCTATCAATTCTGATGCCTTCAAAAAGTTTTATGTATTTTTAACTGAAATGGGTTTTAGTAATAGAGCATATTATTAAAATTAAATTGAAGGGGGTGGGGGGGGGTTTTTTTTTTTCTTTTCTTTTTTTTTCAAAATAGAAATAAAAATAAAATATTTACAAGAAATTCCATTTTTATTAATAATCATTTGGCGCCAAAAAAAAATTTTAAAAAAAAATTGAATTTGTTTTTTATAATAATTTTTTATTTTTTCTTTTTTCTTTTTTTATACAATTACACTTTTATAAAAAGATAATAATAATGGATAAGTTTGTAATTGTTAAATGTATAAATCCTGGATTTATACCACCACCAAAAGTAGAGAAAAAGGAAGAATTAAAAAAAGATGAACCAAAAAAAGATGAACCAAAAAAAGATGAACCAAAAAAGGATGAGATAAAATCTGAGACAAAAAAGAAAAGAGTAGCAAAACCAAAATCAAATAATACTTCCACATCTACAATTTCAACAACAACAACAACAACAACCACTACTACTACCAATAATGACAGTGCGACAATAAATCCAGAAATTAAAAAACAACCACAACAAACATTAGTAAGTCACTTTTTTACAATGAATACAGGTGATAAGCCATCATATAAGTTTTTATTTGAAAAAGAAGCAGCTGATAGAGCTGAAGAGGAAAGAAAAAGAGCTGAAAGAATAGCTAAAGAAGAGGAAATTTTAGCGGAGAAAAGAAAACAAATCCAAAAAGCAAAATTGGAAGCAAAAAAGAAGAGAGAGGCTGAAAGAAGAAAGAGAGAAGAGGAAGAATGGGAAGAATATTTAGCAATGCAAGAAAAAACTACTAAAGGTGTTGAAATTATTCCTCACCTTTATCTAGGTTCCTTTTTGGCTGCTAAAAATTCTGAATGGTTATTAGAAGCAAACGTTACAAAAATTGTAAATGTAACTTCTGAAGTACCATCTTACTTCCTTAGTAAAAAAGAAAAAGAAAATGATAAGATAATCTCTGAAAAAGATGAAATTGATTCTTTTATTGTTGATGATGATGAAGACATTGATGATGAAATTGATGATGATGATGATGATGATGATAATGATGATAATGATGATAATGATGATGAAGATGATGAAAAAGATAATGGCGATGAGGAAAATGAAGAAAATGTTGATATTGACGATGAAAAAGAAAACAATAAAGAGATGAAAGTTGTTAATAATGATATCAAAGAAACTACCAATGGTGATAAAGAATCATCCAAGGATCAAGAGATGAAAGATATCAAAGAAACAACAGCAACAGCAACAACAACAAACACAACACCCTCTACCAATGAAAAGAAAGAAGAAAATATAGAAATGAAAGATGTACCAATAACAACAACAACAACAACTTCTAGTGAACCTGTTTCTTCTAACACAACACCAACTAAAATTGATCAAGTTAATGAAGATGTTGATGGTGAAAAAGTTAAAGAACTTAATATTAAATATTTAAGAATTTCAATTTCTGATAGTTCTAGATCAAAGATTGAAAATTATTTCCAAGAGGCTATTGATTTCATTAATCAAGGTAATACGGATGGTCATGAAAAATCAAACGTTTTAATTCATTGTAAACAAGGTAGAAGTAGATCCCCATCAATTGTAATCGCCTATTTAATGTCAAATGAGAAATGGACATTGGAGAAAGCATTCAATCATGTCTCTAGTGTTAGTCCAAAGAATTTGACAGTTAATGATGGCTTCAAAAAGAAATTGATGGATTTAGAAATGGAATTATTTGGTTCAAACTCTATAAACTTTTTCGATAGATCGAATAGAAGCTCAAGAGCCATTATCTCTTCTGCTGCAACCTCAAATATTTCTCAAAAAAGAATTAAAAATCAAAATAAAAAAAAGAGATCCTCGATGATAAAGATAACATTAGCAACAACAACATCAACGATAATGAAGGTAAAAAAAATCAAAACGAAGAAAATATCGTTGACACTACAGCTGTTGCATTATCAACAAATTTAGAAGTTGAAGATGATGCTTCCACAATTGATCAACTTAAAGTTGTAAAAAGAAGAAAAAACATTACCATAGTTGAAGATGATGAGTAGAGTTCAATAAAAGGAAAAAAGAAAAAAAAGTTGATGGATAGTTGTGGATCATAGACTAGATCAACACAACACATTTTTTTCTTTTTTTTTAAAAAAGACAACCAATTAAACCAAACAATTAAAAAAAAAAAAATTACTTCTTTTTTTTTTTAATTTATTATTTTTTTTTCTTTTGTTTGTTTTTAATTTATACTGTATTATGGTTTTTTATGAAAGAGTGGTTTGTTTTAAAAGTTGTATGGTTGTTTTTTTTTTTTAAAAAAAAAAATTTTGTAGAAAATGAAAGCTATGGTTTTATGGATTATTAAAAATAAAAATATAAATATATTTTATGAAATAAATTAATTTTTTAATATACGTTTTATCTTAACCATTTAAGGCAAATGATTAAAACAATGATACCCATTAATAAAAGAATAATAATTGATAAAATGACTTTGTTTGTTGCTAACCTTCTGGCGATACCAGTCATAATTTTTCTAGCTGATTTAATTTGATCGTCTGTTTCATGTAATTTATCTCTCATACCTCTAATTTGCTCACCCTGTTTACCTAAATCCATTAAAATATTTTGTCCAATTTGTTCGCTTTGTGCTGAAATTTGATGTGTTCTTAATAATCTGTCAGATGTTGAATCTAACATATTACTACCTTGAAGTAAATGTTGTCTTTGATTATCATATTGTGACTTTAAAATAAATATCAAAATAATAATAATTTAGGGTTAGCACTATACTATTTATTACCCCTATCTAATAATAGTAATAATAATAATAATAATAATAATAACTATAAGATATATTTGTACATACTTGATAATCATCAGGTGCATTTGACCATGGATTATTATTATTATTTATTGAATTTGAAGATTGTAATTGTGCTAATTGCACCTCTCTTTTATATCTTTGAATATCAGATTGATATTGTTTTGTTTTAGTTTGTAACTTTATTCTTTGTGGGTGATTTTGTGCTAATTTTTCCATTTCTGTAATCTAGATAAAATGAAAAAGAAAAAAAATCCCTAGGGTGTAAATATTAACTTTTTTCTTTTATATGACAAACAAAAATAATAATAATAATAATTATCTCTTACAAATTTTAAAGCTTCATCGATATCATTTTCAACCTCTCTAACAGCTATCTTTTTCTTCTCACCTCCATAATTTGGTAGCTGTTTTATTCTTCTTGTAATTGAATTACATACGTGTTGAAAATTTTGTTCAGTTCTTTCAAAAACATCCATTTTATATTGTGTGTCCAATTAGGTTTTTTTTCTTTTTTAAATAATAGTTTTTTAAATTATTGTACAAGTTTTATATTATGTGATTTGATAAATAAAAA
>JH723249.1:2510-14954 GCA_000277465.1 Dictyostelium intermedium | reverse complement strand
AAAAAATAAAAAAATAAAAAAATTCAAAATTTTTTCGGTTTCGTTTTTTTTTTTTTTTTTCTAAAAAATGTATGGTGAAAAGTTTGCATATGCTTGAGAGAATGAAATATGAGAAAATTTGAGTTTAGTTTTTTTTTTTTTTTTTTTACTTACTTGTAAATCACTATTTTTACTCTTTAAACATTTTGTTAAACATGATAAAGTATCTCTGATGTATGGTGTAGTTTTTACGGATAAAAGCTCTATTAAAAAAGCGGTGAAAAAAGAAACCAATGGTTTTGACATGACATCTTTTTTATCATAATTTTCAATTGTACTATAAATAAAATCTAAAAAGAATGGATGTGATCCAACAACATTGATGAAATACTCTCTTGGTATATAAACTTTATTCTCCTGTACTAATGTTAAAAATTGCCATTTTTTATTAAACCTAAATAAATAAATAAATAATTAAATTTTAATTAGTAAAATTATTTATATAAAAACTATTATTATTATTATTATTTTTTATTTTTATTTTTATTTTATTTTTATTTTATTTTTATTTACTTACTCAAATCTTAAAATTGATAAAAATTTAGCGAAAATATTTGATTCATGATAAGGTATAATTGAAGAAATGATAGAGTCTATATTGAATTCATTAATTCTATATCTACGAATTAACCATTCCAATGATTTATGAGCAGAGGATAGAAGGAAATAGTTTGATTGTAACTCTAAAAATTTATCGATTTCAATATCGATTTTATTATTCTCTTGTTTGGTCTCTAAGATTCTATTAAATGATTTGGAATTATCTGAAAATAATGTCAATTGAAAACATTTAAATCTTGAATCTATATTGATCAATTCACTTAAACCTTCTTGTCCCATAGCTAATACTGAGTCTAAATCAATATTGGCTGCTTCAACTGCTCCAAATAATAATGAATCTCTTTTCTTTGATACATCTACATAATGTATCTTTTCTTTAACTTGTAATAATTGTTTATCTAACGATGTAGTCATTTTTTTATTTTATTTTATTTTTATTATGCGTAGGTGATTGCGGTGGTGGTGGTGGTGGAGAGTATGGGGTTGAAATTGTTGAGAGACAACTACTTTTTTTTTTTTTATTTTTTTATTTTTTTATTAATTTTATTAATTTTGGAATTATCTGAAAATAATGTCAATTGAAAACATTTAAATCTTGAATCTATATTGATCAATTCACTTAAACCTTCTTGTCCCATAGCTAATACTGAGTCTAAATCAATATTGGCTGCTTCAACTGCTCCAAATAATAATGAATCTCTTTTCTTTGATACATCTACATAATGTATCTTTTCTTTAACTTGTAATAATTGTTTATCTAACGATGTAGTCATTTTTTTATTTTATTTTATTTTTATTATGCGTAGGTGATTGCGGTGGTGGTGGTGGTGGAGAGTATGGGGTTGAAATTGTTGAGAGACAACTACTTTTTTTTTTTTTATTTTTTTTTATTTTTTTATTAATTTATTAATTTTGTAATTTTATATAAAATATTAAATTATAATATTTTTATATGTGCGTGTAATAAATAAAATGAATACTTTAAAAAAAAAAAAAAAGGAATAGTATTTGTTTGTGATTCTCAAAGAGATGACAAAAAAAACGAAAAAAACGATTTTTTACAAAAAAAAAAAAATTGAAAAAAAATAAAAATAAAAAATAAATGTTTTGAGAAAAAAATAAAAAAAAAATGAAAAATATTATGTTTTATCGTTTTTTCAGTTTGGGTTAAAAATAAATGAGACATAAGTAAAAAAATAAAATAAAAAAAAAGAAAAAAAAATTTATCATTTTTTATTAAAAATACTATTTATACTGATTGAACTGTTATTATAATTATTATTATTATTATTATTATTATTATTACTACTACTATTATGATAATGATAACTTGGATTCATTTTTAAATATTCTTGTTTAAACTTTTCTTCCAATTCTGGTAACATATAAAATTTACAATCTATTATTAATTTTTTTAAAATGAAATTATCTTTTGGAACCAGTATTTTATCGCCACGAAGATAATTTAAAATGTAATTAAAGTATTCACCATCCCTATCAATGAAATAGGATCTTGGTTTATCGTTAAACTCTTTTAATGGATGTCTACCTGAAAACATAACACCAAAAAATGAATCAGGAAACCTTTTTAATACAGACACTCTCGTTATATATTTATTATTACCACCACCTCCAATATAAAGTGTTATAGGTTCACTTTCATTTATTTGTTCAATTTTTTTACTCATTGACATGAATTTATTTTTATCCCTCTCTAATTCATCTTTATTTTTTTCCAATTCTTCTTTTTCTTTTATTAATTCTTTTGATAATTCTATAAATAAATTATTAATTTTATTACTCATTTTTAATATTTTATTTTAATTTCTTTTTTTTATTTTTTATTATTTTTTTTTTTTTTTAATAATAGAGTAAATTAGGATAATTATTTTTATTTTTATTATTATTATTATTATTATTAATAGTAATAATAATAAAAATTAAAAATAAAAAAAAGTAATAATAAAAAAAAATAAAAAAATAAAAAAAATAAAAAAAATTCAAAATCTAATATTAAAATATAATTAAGGTCCATGGTATCTTTTTTTTTTTTTTTTATTCTTAATAACTTATAAATAAAAATATTCATTTATTTTTGAATTAATTTTTTTTTCATTTTTTTATTTTTTTTTTAATTGGTAATATAAAAGTATTACATATACAAAATTTCTTCACACCAACCACTTTGAAGATTTTTCGGAAATAAAAAAAAATTATAAATTAAAATTTTTTACATTTTTTTTTATTTTTAATATTTTCAGATAAAAGCAATACAAATAAATTAATTAAATTAATTTAAATAATATAGCTATACAAACACACACACATATATAAATATATATATATAAATTTATAAAAAAAACAACAACAACAACAACAATAATAATAATAATAATAAAAAATGTCAGAAATTTTTGAAAAAAGACAATTATATGGTGGAGCAATTGAAATTGATGTACCAAAAAGATTTGTTGATGTTACAACTTATAGACATGTACCAGATCATCAAGAATTATTTTCTGATGAAAAAACAGACCAAAGTGTAATCATTGAATTAAATGAAATTCAAGACCATATCCCAAATGCAAATGCAATTAAACATCACTATGAAGTACTCATTGAAGATGCAGGTATCTCAAATGATAAATCTGTCATCATAAACTATAGAGATTTAACACAAGCTGAAATGCCACATTTCGATGCCTCCATTCCAAAATATGTTTTGTTAGCACAACAAAAAATTGCAAAATTTAATGAAGCTGCTGAAAATACTGTAGGTTTTTATTTTTATTAACAACAACAACAACAACAACAACAATAAAAACAACAACAACAAAAAAAACGACAATAAATGAACAAATAAATGAACGAGCAAACAAATAAACAATAATAATAATAATAATAATAATAATTTTTTCCTCATCTTCTTATCATTATTACTTCAATACAATTTAAAAATAATAATAATAATACAGATAAATATATATATGGCATTGGTTAGATTAGTAAAATCAAAAACCGATCTTTTAATTACATATAATGAAGCCATCGCATTGGCACCAACAAGTAGCAGTATGGCTGTCGTTCAAAATTTAGCACCATCAAATGATCAATCAAAATCTGAACAATTGTTTTTAGCAATGTTAAAATCATTCAAAATTAAAGATTATTCTTTATTTGTACATAACTAATTGTGCATATACTCTTTTAAGAATCCACAGTCTCGCTCCCACTACCCACCTAAAATAACATGTCGTCACACATTTTTCAAATTATAAATCACATTCACATTACACTTGCATAATCACACGCACACACACACATACACGCACATGAACATAAATAACTTCATAATTAAAACCAATAAAATAAAACTTGGTTCAGACCAAGTATAAAATATTTATACACGCAACAAAGATTGTACACCCTAAAGGTAAAATCAAACAAATTGTTCAAGTAGGGTTGCTTTCATTTTTATTATTATTATTATTTTTTTTATATATACACATTCTTATTTTCATTTTAATTGTTTTTTTTTCTTTTTTTTTTTTTTTATTGAATCAACAACACTTGTTACTGGTTTACATTGTTTAATTCGACATCTTTCTCTACAAACTGGACATTCAAGTTTTAGTGATAACCATTGATTCCAACATTCAAAGCAACAAATATGATTACATGGTGAATGATATGGATTAACAAATTCGGACTGACAAATTGGACAAAAATCTAATAATTTCAATTTAAATAAAATTAGTATGAATTAAACTAATAAAATATTATAAAAATAATAAAAATGAATATATTGTGTACCTTTATCATTCTTTTTCGAGGTATCCGTTATATTTTCATTGCTGTCTTCATTGTTTTTATTGTTTGTAGTTGTAGTTTCATCATCTGCTGTAATTAAATTCTTTTTGGGGGTCGACAAAAATCCTTTTGGTTGTTTTGATACAATTGCACTCTTTTTTGGGGTTTTTACTCTTGTACCCGATATTAAATCATAATCTATTCTTTTCTTTTTACTTGGTGTAATCGCATTACTTTTATTATTATTATTATTATTATTATTATTATTATTATTATTATTATTATTATTATTATTATTATTATTATTATTATTATTATTATTATTGGTTGGTGATTTTCGATTTGTTTTAGTAATAGGAGAATTTGTTGTTGTTGTTGTTGTTGTTGTTGTTGTTTTTGATGCAGTTATTGTTGATTTTGTTTTTTCTTGAGTTGCATGGGAGGAATTACTTTCATTATCACTCTCGATATGAATTATATCTTTATCATTAGGACAATCACCACTAAAGATTAATTCATCATCATAGTTTAAGTGATCATAGTTGATATCATTACTATTTGCATATGTTTCATCATGGTTATTATTGATATTATCTCTATAATAGTCCGATGAAGTATAGCTAAGTACTTCATCATTTAAACTCTGGGTGAAATTAATGTTGAAGGATTGTTGTTTCTTTAGAGTAGTTTTATCGTCACTATTTTCTTTATTACTATTATTATTGTTATTATTACTATTACTATTACTATCGTTATCATTATTTTTCGATACAGGTGTCAACAAAGTTATTAATCCTTTGTTACTACCAGTTGAGGTTGGTGTCGTTATATATTTTGAAGAAGGAGATGGAGAAAGAGAATATTCACCATTGAATGATGTAGAATAATTGTTATTGTTATTATTATTATTATTAATTTCATTTGATTTTGGAGTATTGTTTTTCTTTGGAGGAGGTGAAATTGTTTGTTGGGATTGTGATGGATCTTCTATTTCATCCAATTTTCTTTTATTTGGTGATATAGAATCATCACCATTATTATTATTAATATTATTAATATTATTATTATTAATATTTTTATTATTATTATTAATATTTTTATTTGATATCGAAACACTTTCTTTATCATTTATGTTTTCTATATTCGTGGTTGTGGATAATGAATTTGGATGTGATTGTTGTATTTCATCTTCTTCACCATCAAACTCCTCTGGTGGGTTGTCAAATAAGTCTAAAATTAAATCAACATCCTCGGTGAATTCTGGTATTTCATCATTATTACTATTATTATTTTCACTATTCATGTTATCATTATGATTTTTTTTTACAGTTTGTATTTTTTTTTTTTTTTTTGAATTTTGAATTTTTTTTATTGATTTTTTTTTGGGCGCATTTTCTGGGAAATACTTTTTTTTTAATAAATTTAAACATAGATTTTGTTTTTTTGTTTGGATATTTTGTCTTAAAAAAACAAAAGGGAAATTATTTAGAAATATAATTTAATATGTTTTTTTTTTTTCTTTTTTGATTTTTTTTTACTATAGTTTATTTTTTTTTAATCTTGTTACTTTTATTAGTATTTTTATTATTGTAATTTTTATTATTGATTTTATTTTTTATTATCTCTAATAAAAGAAAAAATTATAAAAAAAAAAAAAAAAGAAGATGTGAAAATTTAAAACTATTTTTGCCTCTTTTTTTTCAAAATTTTAAAATTTAAAATTAGCTGTTGAAAATTTCCCGCTACTTAAAAAATAAAAAAATAAAAAAAATTAGGTTCCAGAGTTGTTTTTTTTTTTTTTTTCATTTAATTAGAACAATTTTTCCTATTTTGATACTCCATATTAAGTAATACAGCCTTAAATTATAGAAAAAAAAAAAAAAAAAATTTATATAAAAATGGCGATTGGAGATAAAAGAAAAAAAAATAGAAAAAATAAACAAAATAAAAAAATAAAAAAGATAATGAATTAATTCTTCATCATAATACAAATAATAAATTATTAAATAGTAATAGCCTTGTAAATAGCAATAATAATAATAGTCATAACAACAGCAATAATAATAATAAAAATGGTAGTGGTGGTGTAAATGTAATGATTAATCAATGTTATAATATTTTAAATGGTTCATTCTTATTTGGATCTTTCTTTAATAAATTTGATGTACTCTTTAACTACTTAAAATCATTTATAACCATTCAAAAACAAACATTAAATGTAAATAATAAAATAACAGATAGTAGCAGTAATAGTAATATAACAATCAATGAAAAAGACAATATAACCTTTTCAACCAATAATAATAATACCAATAATAATAATAATAATATACCATCAATTATAATTCAGCAACAACAACAACACCACCACCACCATTTAAATGAAAGTCAAACATCAAACACCAGCCATAATAATTCATTAAGTTCATTGGGTGGTAGTTATATAACAGTTGATGATTTAAATGATCAATTAAAGATAGTACAATTAGAACAAAAGATAGTTAATTTAGAGAAAGAAATTCAAAGAATGCGTAATGAACAAAATCAAATGCATAAACAAAATCTTAATCAATATCATGAATTATTGAAACAAATTATAAATGCCGCATCTTTAATTCAACAACAACCACCAATAATTCAACAAGTTGTACAACAACCACCACAACCATTTACTGCCGCTCCACCACCACCTCCACCACCACCACCAATGGTATTTAAACCAAAACCTATTGTAGTTCCAACCGCCGCATCTTCAACACCAAGTAGTTTGGCTTTAAAGAAATCTCACTCAACTGGTGTACCACAATTCTCTATCTCTATGGCCGATATCACTGGTGTTAAATTAAGAAAGACATCCTCTAGATTCGCTCTTAGCAATAATTCACCATCTCGTATTAATGGCTCACCTGCTCGTAATAGAGTTTCTAACTCTCCTGCTAATGGAAAAAAATCACCATATAAACGTGTTTTAACCCCTGTTAAAAAGTCTGCAACTACTACTACTACCGCTACTACTACTACTACTACTACCACTTCTAAAGTTTCCTCATCAACACCACTCAAAGATATTACCAATAGTAACAATATTAAAAATTCAGTTACAAGTCCAAAATCAATTACAAAATCAAATATTCCTTCAAATATTATCTTTTCACCCCATTCAAATAATAATACATCGCCATATAAACCTTTAACAATTTCAACTTTAAGATAAAAACACAATAATGATATTATAATAAATAAAAAAATAGAAACAACACCAACAATAATAATTAACAATTTTTTTTTAAAATAAAAAAAAAAAGATAAAAAAAAAGATAAAAAAAAATTTTATAAAAAATATCACCAGTAATAATAATCTTATAATCAATCATCTTACAAAAAAACAAATAAAACGCCATTATTTGATTAATTGGCTTTTAATATAAAAAATTAAACAAAAACAATCATGATTTTTTTTCGATTTATTTTAAATTATTCATTAATTTTGATTTTAATACCACACATCTTTATAATATGTACCAAAAATGGTATATTTTTTTTATCTTTAATTATATAAAAAGATAAAAAAAAAAAAAAAAAAAAAAAAGGTGGGGGATAGGGTATTTATATTTTTATTATGCACTAATTGGTGTATTTTTTATTAATAAAAGTATTAAAATGTGGATGATGTGTAAGGTTGATCAAATACTTTAATTTTATATATATTTTTTTTTATTATTTTTAAAATATACAAAAAAAAACTATTTAAATGTGTTGAAAATAAAAAAATTATTCATTCATTTAAAATAAAACAAAACAAAACAAAACAAAAAAAGTAAAAAAAATAAAATGTCAAAAAAGAAATAAAAAAAAAAAAAAAAAAAAGGTGGGGGATAGGGTATTTATATTTTTATTATGCACTAATTGGTGTATTTTTTATTAATAAAAGTATTAAAATGTGGATGATGTGTAAGGTTGATCAAATACTTTAATTTTATATATATTTTTTTTTATTATTTTTAAAATATACAAAAAAAAACTATTTAAATGTGTTGAAAATAAAAAAATTATTCATTCATTTAAAATAAAACAAAACAAAACAAAACAAAAAAAGTAAAAAAAAATAAAATGTCAATCATTAGTAAGTTTTATTCTTTTACTTTTTTTTTTTATAAAAATTAAATTTTTTTTTTTTTTTTTTTTAAATAATTTGTAAAGATACTATTTCAGGTTTAAGTTTATCAAAACCATTAAAATCAAATGTTTCAGTTGCCAACTTTAATGGAACTATAGTATCAAACTATTCTTTAAATGAAACAAGTAGTAAATTCACAGAATTCTTTACAAAATCATATAACAAAACTAAAGATGGTTTCGAAAAGCTTAAGAATTAAATTTAATTATAATAATTTTTTTTTTTAAAAAGAAAAAAAAATCTATTTATTTCTTCATCTTTTGTAAACTATAATAAATTAATTTTAATATTATCATTTTTTTTTTTATTATTAAAGTTTTTTTAAAAAATTTTTTACTTTTTTTTTTAAAAATAATGGAGGATTCAAAAAAATAATTTGCCAGTTGACACAACTCGTTGTCTGTCACGACTCATGTCTTCTATGAACAATTGATTCATAAACTTGACATAGAATGTTCTATTGTGGAATTCACAATAGACAATTATTTTTATGAATCCTCAAAAAAAAGTAATAATTCATTGAATATAAAATTTATAATAATAAAATGAATTGATGGATTTATGGTATTTAATTGATAATTTTATAAAAAAATCCCAAAAAAGGAAATTTTATTTTATTTTGGTTTTTTTTTATTTTGAAAATTTAAAATAAAAATGGGAAAATAATAAAATAATTTAAATTTTATTTTGAAAAGATCCACTTTTTTATTTTTCCAAAAATGGATTTTTTTTTCATTTTTATTTTAAATTTAAAATTTTTTTTCCAATAACCTTTATATTATTATTCTTTATTAATATATAATTTATTTATTTATTTATTTATTTTATTTTTCATTAAATTGAAAATAAGGAAATAAACAAACACTCTAATTTAAATGAATATTATTAATAATATTTAAGTCTAATAGAGAGGATTATAGTAAAATTAAATCTGTGATAAAGTGAGTTAATTTACAACCATTTAAAATCTTTAAAATTTGTTTGATTATGAACTCTAAAATTATTTGAAAATTGGAATTGGTTTTGAATTGGTTGTTGCTGGGTTAATTGTTGCCTTCTTTATGTTGTTATTGTTGGTTGTGTTATTTTTTTTTATAATAAAAGTTTTTTTTAAAATTTTTACTTTTTTTTTTAAAAATAATGGAGGATTCAATAAATAATTTGACAATTAAGTTAATAAACAATTGCCAGGTTGACATGGATCATGTCTGACACGACTCGTGTCTTTTATGAATAATTGATTCATAAACTTGACATATTAATCTTTTGAAAATATGCCATATTGATTTTTATCAATAAACACTTATTCAGTAAGTGGGCACCCTATTATTTCGTAATAGAATGTTCTATTGTGGAATCCACAATAGATAATTATTTTTATGAATCCTCAAAAAAAAGAAATAATTCATTGAATATAAAATATATAATAATAAAATGAATTGATGGATTTATGGTATTTGATTGATAATATTATAAAAAATCACAAAAAAGGAAATTTTATTTTTATTTTGGTTTTTTTTATTTTTTTTTGAAAATTTAAAATAAAAATGGGAAAATAATAAAATAATTTAAATTTTATTTTGAAAAGATCCACTTTTTTTTATTTTTCCAAAAATGGATTTTTTTTTCATTTTTATTTTAAATGTAAAATTTTTTTTTCCCAATAATCTTTATATTATTATTCTTTATTAATATAATTTATTTATTTATTTATTTATTTATTTATTTATTTATTTATTTCATTAAATTGAAAATAAGGAAATAAACAAACACTCTAATTTAAATGAATATTATTAATAATATTTAAATCTAATAGAGAGGATTATAGTAAAATTAAATCTGTAATAAAGAGAGATAATTTACAACCATTTTAAAACCTTTAAAATTTGTTTGATTTTGAACTCTAAAATTATTTGAAAATCGGAATTGGTTTTGAATTGGTTGTTGCTGGGTTAATTGTTGCTTTCTTTTTGTTGTTATTGTTGATTGTGTGTTTTTTTTTGTACTCGTTGTTTTTTAGCATTTATTGAGATCCTAACATTGTAATTGAGGATATCTCTATTTAAACCATCATTTATAATTTTTAATTTTTTCACTTTATTTTTTTATTTTTTTTTCAAAACCTATAAAATATAAATTTTTTTATTTTTATTAATTATTTGTAAAGATACTATTTCAGGTTTAGGTTTATAAAAATCATTAAAATTAATTGTCTTGAGAATGATATGAATTAGACATATTAATCTTTGGCAATGAATTTTTTATTGCTCTAATTATTTAATTTTTTATTTTTTAAAATGGTGGGAATTCGAAACATGTATGGAGTCAACTAGTTTTTTGCCAATTAACTCTATGTATTTAAACAAATAATTGATATTAACGTAAAGAATAAATAACCCTTTAAGTATAATATATGGAGCCACACATAATGATGGTGTTCACCATTTTGTATGGTTGAAATGTTTCAGAATCCCAAAAAAAAATTTATAATTCTCAATAATTTATAAAAATAATAATAATGAACTACTATATTTATGGTATTTGAATTTAAATAAAAATGAAGAAAAAAAAATTTACATTTTTGGATATAAATAATAAAAAGTGAATCTATAAAATTAAAGGCAAACTTAAAAAAATAAAAATTGGTTTTTGTGGAACCTTTATTTTTTTATTTTTGTTGGTTAAAATTGAAAACTCATTCAACTCGTCAAATTCTATAATATTCCCTCAATTCATCAAATTGTATAATATTCCCTCCACTCATCACTTTCTATCTTTTTATTTTTAATTATTATATATTATTTATTTTTTTTATTTAATTTTATTTTTTTCAATTATTAAATCATAAAGATCTTTATTATTAAAAAAAAAAAAAAAAATAATAATCTTTTGTTAATTGTGTAAAAAAAAATAAAAAAAAATAAAATAAAAATAAAAATAAATAAAAATAAAAATAGTCTCTGTTAATTGTCTTAAAATAAATAAAAAATAAAAAAATCTCTTTATTATTATTATTAAAAAAAATTTAAATAAAAATTTTGAGACAAATTATTTTTTTATTACTTTTTTAATTTTTAAAATAAATAAAATTAAATAAAAAAACATATCTTTATAAAAAAAATTTTAAATAAAACCTCACTAATTTTTCCTTTTCAGTTTACTTCATTTTTCAAAAAAATTAATAAAAATAAAAAATAATTTTCTTTTTTTTTTTTTTCTCCCAACCTCAATAACCTTTAAAGGATTTTTATTCTTTAATTCTTTTATTAATTTATTGTATTTATTTATTATTTATTTATCAATAAATTGGAAATAAGTAAATAAACAAACACTCCAATTTAAACGAATGTTTTTAATAATATTTAAATCTAATTGAGAGATCGAATAAGATTGTGGTAAAATTAAATCTGTGATAAAGTGAGGTAATTTACCACCATTAATATCACCAATTGAACCATTTGAAATCTTTAAAACTCTAATTGATGTTGGTAGAAATTCAAGAAAATTTGATAATTCAATTCCAATTGGTAAATTTTGAAAACACAATTTATAAATTGTATTTGAATCTTTAGTTGATTTAATTAGATTTAAAACAGATTCTTCCTTATCAATATAATGTGAACCAAAATTAAATTTAATACAAAGTAATGATTTTGGTATTTCAAAACTTGAATATTTTTCAAAATGTTTACCAAATTTAATTCTCTTTAAATTCATTGGTATTGAATTATTATTATTATTATTATTATTATTATTATTATTATTATTATTATTATTATTATTATTATTATTATTATTATTATTATTATTATTATTATTATTATTATTATTAGTTGTTGTTGTTGTTGTTTGTTGTT
>AJWI01004031.1:0-15055 GCA_000277465.1 Dictyostelium intermedium | reverse complement strand
TTACTTTTATTCTTTTTTATATAACATTTTAAAAATTAACAAAAAAAAAAAAAAAGATGGATAATATATTAAGTAATAATATATACCAAAGGATAGAAAATTATCTTGTAAAATTATTTCAAACTATATCAGATACAAATGGTAATAATAACAATGTTAATAATAATAGTAATAATAATAATAATAATGTTGGAATTAAATTTGAAAATGATTTATTATTGGTGAATGAATTAGGATCAATTATATTGAAAGAGTTAGTATTGGAGGAAGAGATTGGATTGGTGGCATCATTATTATTTACGGGTGATCATAGTTTATTGAAATATTTAGAAAAGTCATCAACCATTTCTAATAAAGAGAATGTAAAGATAAAAGTGTCAATATTGAATTTAATATCAGAGTTTATAGAGATACTACAAGTTAGAACTGATGATTATGCGATAGCGATAAAGAATACATGTGTATTGGTATTTAGAAAGGATCAATCTCATTCAGTTCAAGCGGCAGCATTTGGACCAATTAAAAAGATATTACATCTTATGTCACGTGTACTTAAACAAGGTTCAATAGTTGCCGAGAGTTTTGGTGTTGGTGAAATGACACAACTCTTTTTACTTCAATTTACATGTGGTAAACTTTCTCAAACCGTTCGTGGTGAAATCATCGTTGTGCTAGGTCTATTCACAGAGTATTTCTCAAGTAATATGTGTGATCGTAATCAACAACTATCATTCATATTCATGGAGACATTGGGTGGTCAATTAAGATCGAAATCACCCGAATCAACATTGATTCAATCATGTTTGAAGGCATTGAATTCTTTGTTGGTTCATTTTAGTGGGGATTTCATTGCAAGTGATCCAAAGAATGTTCAATTACTTTATCAATATGTTTACATTTGTTTAGATCCGGCATCGTCGACTCAAAGATTTGAAATTCCAAGAGCTGCTATGAAAATCGTTGCAAGACATGCCCTATTGTTACGTCAGTATTTGGCTGAGCATTCACAACCATTCTATACTCGTATTGAACATTGGTGTAATCATATCAATAAATTAAATCGTGATATTGCATTCACTGCCGTCGATTCATTCTTTCAACAAATTTCAAAAGAACTCACAAGTGGTAATCGTAGTTTAGAAGCTGATCAATCCACTTTTAAATTCTTTATTCGTAAATTCTATTCAATCTTTGAAAATAATAATTCCTCCCGTTTTGAACTTTCAATTGCAATTAGAGGTTGTGGTAGATTCGCTTCACCTGTTAAATCTTTTATGGGTGAATGGGAATTAAAATCTTTATTAAATTCTTTATTTAAATTCTCTGAAAAATTAATGGTTGTGTAAGTAATAAATTATTATTAAAAATATTTATTATTATAATGTGATACTAATTTTTTTTTTTTTTTTTTCCTTCTTTTTATTATATAGTAAAATTGAAAATATTGATGAAATTACATTACATTTATCAAGCTTTATAAATGCATTTGCATGTATTTTATATGAATTGAATGAATTAGAGTTTTGGTATTTGGATCATATTGAACAGGTTTTAGAAACTTATTTTATAATTTTCCCACATTTATTTGTAAAGTCAAGAGATAGATACTTTAAAGCAGTTAATAGATTAATTAGTTCATTATTTTATCATGGAGAATATTTAAAAATCTTATTAGGTAGATTCGTAAAGAAAGGATTATTGATCACATTTTCAAAACCCAATGATTCAATTAAAAATTTAATTACAACTGCAAATACACCATTTTATCAAGTTTATAAAGATCTTTGGTTTAACCTTTTAAATCCGTCAATTGATACAATTGATAAAGATTTATTAATTTCAAAAACAACAACAAAAACAACAGATTCAAAAAATAACAATAATAATATCAACAACTACAACAACAACAACAACAACAACAACAACAACAACAACAACAACAACAACAACAACAACAACAACAACAACAACAATAATAATAATAATAATAATGGCCAAACATTTAAAAAAGAAGAAATTTCAAAATCTATTAAAAAATTAGTCTATGATGAAATTGTTTCAAGTATTTTATCAATTATAAAGAAATTAGATTTACAATATTCATCAAAAGATCAAAAAGATGAAAATAATAATAATGACAATAGCAATAGCAATAATAACAACAATAATAATAATAATAGTGATCAAGATAATAAAATTTCAATTATTGAATATGAATCAGAAATTAATCAATTAAAACCATCAACTTCAAAAGATATTGAGTTATTTTTAGGATTGGTTGAATTTTTTAAATTATTCATTTCAAAGTATAATACTGAATTGTTTGTTCAATGGATTTATATATTTGGTAAAGAGATGATAAATTTCTCAAAGAAATATCCATTGATTAGTGGTTTTTATAAATTAATTCAAATTGTAATGCAAATTTGTAAATCTCAAAAATATTTTAATGAATTACAACAAGATAATGATAACAACACTACTATAAATTCAGTTATATTTAATAAACAAACAATAGTTGAAGAACAACAAAATAGTCAAGAAAGTATGGATATCGATAGCGATAGCAAAAACAATAATAGTAATAATAATAATGATAAGGAAAAATCATTAATAATAACAAATAGTTTGGAAGAAGATAAAAATAATTGTTTTATATTATTTAAAAAGTATATTAAAGAAGTTAGTAATTTTATTAGTCATTACAAAGATGAATTGCTAAGTTCATGTATAGAGTTATTATTATCATTACCAAAACAATTGATATCGATACCATTGTTAGTGCCAATTGCCAATTTAGCCTTTCAATATGGTATTAGCTATTTACCATTGGCTCATGTTGGCTTGAATGCAATTGAATATTGGAATTTGGTTGTACCCGATCAAGTTCATAAACATTTGGATCAATTATTACCAAGTTTAAATGATTACTTAAAAATTTCAACAAATAGTTCAGACTCATCAACAACTGGTGATTTAGAAACTACCATTGATGGTGGCGGTGGTGGTGGTGGTAATAGTGGAGGAGGAGGGTTTGTACAACCACCTTCTTCATCAAGACATAGAAAAATGAAATTCAAATCAAATAGTTCATTAATTGATCCAAAACAATTACAATTTAAAACTTCAATTGAAGATTTACAAAATAGAATCATTAGATTATTGGGTCAATTGGGTGGTGATAATGTTCATTTCCTTGGAAAGGTTAGTTTAGTTGGTGAGGAGATTGTTAATGGTGTAGCATGGGATACTGAACCAAAAGTATTGGTAAAAATACCATTCGCCGATCAAAATAATATCGATATCTATTTGGATGTAATATTACCAAATGTTGTAAATCTCGCAGAGAAATCACCAAATCGTCAAATTAAAGTGGCAGCAGGTGAATTACTTCATTCGGTTTTATTGATGATGATTGGTAATTCTGCAAATCAATCACAAGCAAATCAAATATCCTATAGTAGATTATATAGAAAGATATTCCCATCATTAATTAGTTTATCGACAGATGTTGAGCAAGTTACAAAACAATTGTTTCAACCATTGGTTTTTCAAATGATTCATTGGTTCACTCGTAATAAGAAACAAGAATCCGATGATACTATGAATTTATTGAATGCAATCGTCGATGCAGTTGGTAATCCATTGGATGGTGCTAAAAGAGATTTTGCTGGTCAATGTCTTTGTGAGTTTGCAAAATGGTCTCTCAAAAATACCTCTTTAAAACAACAAGAAAAGAATGCTTTCAACTTCAAATCAATCTTAAAAAGAATCTATAGTCTTGCCCATCATCCTGATCCTTATAAAAGATTGGGTGCAGCAATCTCTTTCAATCAATTGTATCGTGTTTTCCGTGAAGAAGATTCATTGGTTGATCAATTCATTTTTGAAATTTTACATAATATCTTTTTTAGTTTAAGAATAGGTGATGATTTGGCAAATTCAAGACGCACTAATAATAATAATAGTAGTAGTAGTAGTAGTAGTAGTAGTAGTAGTAGTAGTAGTAGTAGTAGTAGTAGTTCTAGTAAAGATTCAAGTGGAGATAATATTGATAGTTCAGAGGATTCAATTGTGGAAATTGCATCGAAATATTCAAATGTTTTAGCAGCATTAACAAAGGTTATTATTAAACGTGCTGATATGTTAAATAAACCATCAAATAATAGAAGAGAACATAAGGATTTATCACAATTCGTACAATGGATATTCCAAAATGGATGTAGTAGAACCGAATCAATTGTTAGATATGAATCAATGATACTTTTCACTCAATTGGTAACATTGCTACCAAATATAAAAACTCCATTACAATGGGTTAAAGAACGTATTAAATCCAATGGTATTCAATTCATCGTTTCAATAGCGGAACAAGGTGGCAATAGTTTAGCTAGAATTCCAAAGATTGAAATTGGTAAACATAAAGATATTGAATTTTGGTTCAGAAATTTATCAACTAGTTTAAATATTTATTTATGGTTCTTTTCTGAAGGTTTCTTTGAACCAGTTGAAATTTTAACAAGTAGAGAATTTAAATCATCACTATTATCAAGTGCTTTTCATACTTTTACAACTCAATTCTCAATGTTGGATTTTAATATTAATTCAAAAAAACAACAACAACAACAACATCAACAACATCAACAACAGAAATCCATGTTTTCATCAATGACTCCAAAAGAAATTGATCAATTTAATAGATTGAAATGTAATGTTATTACAAATTTATTTGGTCTTTATATTTTATTGTTGGAGAAATATAAATTTGAACAGGTTATTGACTATGGTGGTGTTGCATTTGTTCAGTTATTGGTTAAATGCTTAATGGATCCACAGTCTATAGGTTTTGTAAATAATTATTTAGAGGAGAGAGAAGTTGAACTTTCAAAATCATCACGTCAAGATATTCGTAATTTAATGTCTCGTACTTTCAAATTTCCACCACTTTTAGAGATTATTAATACAATTATAAAATTATTAATTCAAATTAAACCAAAATATAATGATATTTTACATAAAGAGTTAATGGAATATATATCACCAAATAACAATAGTGGTGGTGATGGTGATGGTGATGGTGATAGTGATAGTTATGGTGGCAATGGTTGTAAATCCAATATGTTTAATTTAATTGATATTAGACAGCTAATCAATACAGAAGGTACAGATAGATTAGTCCACTTAATTCATTCATACCAAATTCTCTATAGATATAATTTATTGGATTCAATTCTATTAGAAAACTACAATGAACACTCTGAACAAGATTTACCAAAATCTTCAACCGAGTTTAGTGAATTCATTTTCGATTATTTATTTAATAACTGTGAGAATTTATCACCTTCAAAATTATTAATTTCAAAAGAATTAATTCAATTGGCTTTAACAATTGGTATTAAGCCAATTAAATTATTATCTTTAATAATAAACCCAAATATCCCAATAACATCAACAACATCAACAACATCCACAACATCAACAACATCAACAATAACATCAAATAATAATAATAATAATAATAATAATAATAATAATAATAATAATAATAATAATAATAATAATAATAATAATAATAATAATAATGTATTTATAAAAGATATCCATGATATTTTTTATAAAACATTTTTTACAGAAATTAATACATATATTTCAAATAATTTCCAATTGTTTTTACCATTATTGGCAAACAGAATTATTGAAACTAATCAAATTCATAAAGTTTTAAATGATGTATGTATATTGAAGCAACAACAACAACAACAACCAAATCGTGGATTTAAAGATATTATTCAATCAGTAGTATTGTTCTTAAATTCAATTTCAGAGTGGACATTAGGTTCAAACTTAAAATTGGTTGAAAAAGAAAATATTGTTGAGTTTACAAAGAATCTTATAAAAATTTACCCAATACAATTCTTTGAAAATAAGCATTGCTATGAATTTGTTTATAATATCATCACAAATTATTTATGTCGTTCAAACCCTTTAACTTTTAAAAACAAGGTTTTAGTATTATTACCTTATTTATTATCTTATCCAAAACACAATAATTTTGATTTAGTAAGTAAAAAAATATATTTATGTATTAATATATATTTTTAAAAATTATAACTATTAACTTTTTTTTTTTTGTTTTTTATTTTTTTTTTTAAAGATAAAGCAAAAGTTAAATGAAATTGTAGTTTATGATTTCCCATTAAATTCTAAAGATTTGACTGTTAAATCACCAATTTATAATGAATACATTACATGTATTGAAAGATTATTAGAGACATTTGAAATTACAAAGAATCCATTGGTAATTGATACATTATTACATGTATTAAAGGAAACCGATCATACACATATTCATTATATTAATTTATCCATTGAAAGATCAATTTTATCAACAAATGATATTGAAGCAAAAGAAATATTTAGTCATTGTTTTGAGTAGGTTTTAAAAATTTTATTTTATTTAAAATGGTTTTTTTTTTATAAAATTTATTAATCTAATTTTTTTTTTTTTTTTATTAGATTATTTTTAAATCATTACGATGAATTAAAAATTACATTAATTGATAAATTTTGTGTACCATTAATTAATCATATGAAAGAGAATATATTAATTCAAATTTTTAGTGAACATTTAAGTTCATTAATGTCAATTATTCAACCATTACAACCAAAATATCTATCAGATTCTCAAGAGAGAAAATCATCAATCATTGAAAAGATTTGTTGTTTCCATTTGATTGAGGCATTATATCAATCATTGCCATCAAATATTATAAAGGAGAAAATCAATCCATACTTTTATGATAAACCAGATGGTAAGGGTACCGAGTTAACAGCGGCCATTATGAAAGCAGCTCATTCTGCAAAATCAGAGAAATTAACATCCGATGATAAATATGTTACAAGACAATTGTGTACGAAATATCATGGTGCTGCTTTTAGTGCATTGGCAAGTGTAATAGTTTCAACTCAAACCAAAGAGAACTTTTTCCATGTTTTCTTCTTTAAAGAGAATAAAGATAAAAATGAATTCCTTTGGGAGAATATTATTGACACTGATCAGGTTTTTAACTTTCAACCAGAGACTAATTTCGTAGTTTCCTATAGTAGCCCACAATCATTGTTTGCAAATGATTTAAGATACCTTTCAAGTCAATATTTGGTCGATAGTAGTTTAAGTCAAGATTTTATTGCTAAAAACTTTTTAGAAGGTGATACCACTACAACTACTCGTAATGATGATAATGGAATAATAATGCAAGGTCAATCAATAAACAACAATGATGATAGTAATAATGAAGTTTCATCAAATGATATCGAAATTGATCAAGTTAATTCAAATCCATCAATGATTGCAATGTTAAAAACTATTGATTTTTATCAAAAGAAATTTGTGGTCACACCACCATCTTCAATATTATTCGGACAAGGTGGTTCACAGCAATCAAAGCCAACTGTTGGAGATATGCCAAAATGGATGTTTGAAATTTATCAAAAACTTCAACAAGGTGTTCATCCAAATATCGTAATTTTCATGATAAAGATCATTATTAATAGACCACAATACTTTGAAAGATTTCATGAACTTTGGATTCCAATTCTTATGGATTATGTAGTTTCAGAGAATAATGGTGGTCATGGATTACATTACTTTGTTCGTGATGTTTGTTTCATTCTATTGAAATGGCCAAATATTTATAAATCTAATGATGATAGTTTGGATGTAACATCAAGTGGTGGTGGTGATAGTACATTAGAAAAACACATTTCAAAGTTTGTAAATCATCTTATGAAGAATACTTATTGTGTAGACAGAAGAATTTTAAAGAGTAATTTAAATATTGTTAAATCTTTTGTTGAAAGATGGAAATCACTTTTCAAAGTTGACAAATCAATTATTTTAGAGTTTTTATTGACAAAAGGTGATTATAAGAGTAAGAGTAGACAAATTAAAACTACTGGTTTGGTTTTATTATCAATTTTATTAAGTAATGGCTATCCAGCATACGACAAAGAATATGATTCCAATACAATTAGTGAATTTAAATTCTATCAAGTTTTATTAGATCATTTACAAGATTTCAAAGAACTTTATGATGCTGCATCTGAAGTTTGTGGTATGATTTTATTATATCTTTCAAAACAACAGCAACAACAACAATCAATCTTCCCACAATTATTAAAAGATAAAATCAATTCAATATTAAGTAATAATGAAACTCAAAGAGCATTTAGTTGTCTTTATTTTATTGGTTTACATTATCCATTGTTTTTACAAGGATTTTATGGTAAAATATTTAATTTATTACCTCAAATTTCAAATGAAACTAGATTGATTGCATTGAATATTATTCATTGGTGTGTTGAGGATATTCCAGATCTCTACACAAAATTGAAATCAAATAATATTGAAAATTTAATTAGAATAAGAGAAGGGGAAATTCAAGTAGTTATTCTTAGAATACTTTATAAATTAGTTCAAAAAAGAGATACATCATTTACTACGGTTAATCAAATTTTATCATTGTTACTCTCGAATACTTGGTTTACATCAAATGTAACCAATGAATATAGTCGTTCATTATACTATGACATAATCATTTATATCTATAATAACTTTATAGAATATCAAGATCATCATCATCAAAATAATGAAAATAGTAAAGGTTTGGTATTATCATTATTAATTGGATTATCGGATGAAAGTGAATCAATCAATAAAAAACTTTTACAATTCTGGGATAACAATAGTAAAACTTTATCAGCATCAAGTCATCAAAGATTACAACAATTCTTTGATATTATGTATTCACCAGAGACTGAATCTAAATGGGTGGCAAATAGTTGTTGTCTTTTATTACAACTATGTAATAGATCAAGTGATTTCACAAAATTACTTTTCGATAAACCATTAAGTGAATGTACATTCAAAGAGGTACAAGTTGATTCTTCTTGGCAACATAGAACCCTAAATATGAATCCATTATTTAGTTCCTCCCAATATGGTGACTCTGATGATCAAGTGAATGATTCTAGTGATTTAATGCAAATGGATGAAATTAGAGCAACCCAAGCTCCAAATTTCACATTAACTCAAACTGCATTTAGTGAATTTTATCCATCATCTTCTCAATCCTACAATAATAATAATAATAACAACACTACTAGTAGCAGCCAATTATCAAGTAGTGGTAGTAGTCAAAATAGTCAAAGTAATTCATTAAGAAGAAAACAACAAAATATAAAAGATCCAAAATTAATGCATAACTCTGATTTAAGAAGAAGATTTAAAAAGATTGATGATCGTGGTGCCGATGAAAGAATTGTAAAATTTGCAAGATTACAAGTTAAAAGAAATATCGAAAGAGAGGCATACTTTGAAAAGAGTAAACAAGCACGTGAAAATCAAATTACAATGATTAGAAAGTATAGAGTTGGTGAATTACCAGATATTCAAATCAAACCACAAGATATCATTAAGCCATTACAATTATTATGCCAACGTGATTCAAATATTGGTGTTAATGTATTCTCTTCACTTTTCACATCCCTATATAAAAATACACCAAAAGAAAGTGTTCGTACTTTTCAATTGAATATAAAGAAATCTATCGATTCGATGGTTGAAAGATGTAAATTTAATTCAACTTTTGTTTCATCAATATTGAATATCTCTGAAAAGAATTTAGAATTTTCACCAGAGTTTTCAAAGATTAAAGATATCTCTTTAAATTCAAATAATCATCCAATGGCAATCATCCTTTGTGAGAAATTGATATTATCATTACAAAATACTAATAAAGCGTCAACAACCAATCAAGCACAACAATTACAACAACAACAACAGTTGAATCAAGGTTGGGATAGCTTAAGAGAGTTATATAAATCATTGAAAGAGGATGATATCATTATGGGTTTAATTGAGAAACAAATGGGTGATATCCCATATACTAAAAAGGCCTTAGAATTTGAACTAAAGGGTGATTGGGTTAATGTTTTAAAGGTTTATGATGAAGCAACTTCAAAATTAGAGAGTGGTGAATTAAATCAATATAACCTCTCAGAGAGTGAAACTTCCCTATGGGAGAATGGTCGTTTAGAATGCTATACAAAACTTTGTAATTGGTCAGCTTTAAAAGATAATTTCAATAGTTATTATCCAGATGCCACTCAAATCTTTAAGGAAAAGAATTGTGATTTACTATTAGGTTATTTCTTTGAATTTAATCTAAAGGTTAAAGAGAATTGGAACTATTTGTATCAATTTATTGGTGATCTTGCAAACACCAAGCAATATCAATATTTAGAGGATAAATTCCCAGGTGAATTAGCATTCTTAGAGGTAACTAGATCCGATCATAATAAAGCATCCTACTATGTTTCAAAGTTTTATCAAAGCTTTAAAAAACAATGGTCATCTTCCCATCCATTAGCAATTGAATCACGTCATAGAATTTTACAACCACTTCAAAAAATCGTAGAGGTAGAGGAATTTTTAAATTTAACTTCAACTCCAATCATTAGTACTTTGAAATTGGATACTTTACTCACCCAATGGAAGAGTAGATTCCCAACTAAATTGGATGATATTATGGTTTGGGATGATTTAATCTTTTATCGTTCAGTTTTATTAGAAAAAATCTATGAAAGATTCTCAAGCTTTACTTCTGATAAAAGTTCAGATGATAATGTTAAATCTACATTAATTCAAGAGCGAGCTATACTCTATCATAAAATGTCAAAAGGTGCTCGTAAATTAGGTAATATCGTAGTCTCTGAAATTTATTTCCGTCAAGCTGTTAAATCCTATCCAAAAACAAAGGACAATGACTTGGCTTTCCCATTGGTTACTTCTTTGATTGACATCTATTGTTCGAAAGCTAGAAATTCTCCATCACCAATTGAAACATTGGATAGATTCGTAAAGGCTTTGAAATTCATTGAATCGAAAAAAGATGAAGAATCAATTGTAAACTCTAATGAAAACCTTCAAAACTATTTAATGATGCATGGTGATATCTTTTGGGATATCTATCAATTAGATAAAAAATTAGGTTCATCACTTGTCATTGATTCTTTTAAAAAGAATGGTTTACCAATGAATTTAACTTCAATACCAACAAACTCTTTAAAAGATGAACTATTTAATTCAACTTTCAAATGTTATAGTGAATCAATTAAATTACATGAAAATATAAAATTAAAATCAACTACAACAGTAACAACATCACCTTCTTTAACAACAACAACAACAAAAACAACAACCACTTCCTCACAATCAAAATCAAATGAAATTTTAATTGAGAAAACAAATATAAAGAGTGCTCATTTAAAATTTGCCAACTTTTGTGATAATATTTTAAAGGATAAAATTTCTCAACAAACAACACCAACACAATTCAATGAAGAGGTTATAGATTTAGCAACATCTGTGATTATATCAACATTGGAGGCAATTAAAGAGGAGATACCTGGTGCAGTTGATAAATTCCCAAGATTATTGGAGATCTTAACACAGTTTGAACAATACTCTGTGATTGCACGTGAATTTAAATCTAGAGTATCGGCAATACCATGTTGGATGTTTATTAGATGGATTAGTCAAATGTTCCCATATTTAGATTTAGCACAAGGTGCATTGATTTTACCAATACTCTCGGAGATTGCAAAATGGTATCCACAAGCAATCTATTTCCCATTCAAAATTAGTAGTGAACAATTTGGTCCAATTGCAAAGAAACTATCTGCACCTTTGGAAAAAGAATTGGTTAATCCATTGTTGGATACTTTGGTCATTGAATTCCAACGTTTAACTCATCCAGAACATCGTTTCAAAGATTATATGGAAGAAATGAAATCATTACTTAAAGCAACTCCAAAGGATTTGAATGCAATCGCAAAATTAAATAATGAAATCTATGATGACTCTTTTAATCCATCGACGGTTTCAGGTGATTATAACCTAAAGTTTGCAAAAGAACATGAAGCCTCTTACTTGGCCAACTTTGGTAAAGATTCAACAAAATTGGCACGAATGGATCAAAAGAAATTCTTGGAACTCTTTGCAGAGATGTCTGGTAATATGAATAAAAATATGAGACCAAATTCGACTGCCTCAATGAAATTAAAGGATTTCAGTGGTTGGTTAGCAGAATTTGATCGTTCAAATTATCAAACTTCACATCAAATGGAGATACCAGGTCAATACAATGGAATTGGTAAACCACAACCGGAAACTCATGTAACCATCTCTTCATTCGATACAAATGTTTTGGTAATGGGTTCATTACGTAAACCAAAACGTGTTAAAATTCATGGTAACGATGAACGTGACTATCCATTCCTAATTAAGGGTGGTGAAGATCTTCGTTTAGATCAAAGAATTCAACAACTCTTTGGAATTATGAATGAAATTCTAAAACGTGATACAGCATGTAATAAACGTTCACTCAATGTTACAACCTATCAAGTTGTTCCAATGACCAGTAAAGTGGGTATAATCGAATGGTTAAACGATACCAAACCACTAAGAGAGATATTAGAGGAACAATTAGCCCATCAATTGAAAACTCCACGTTCAAATGTTTCAATATCAAAATTAGAGTCAACAAAATACCATAACGATTGGATCAATTCTTTTTCAAAATATTTGAAACCAAACTCACCCGTTGGTCCATTGTATCAACAAATGTTCATTCATGCATCCCGTGATGATTGTGCAAAGAAATTGGAGAAACAACACTCAAAGGTACCTGAAAATCTCTTACAAAATGGTATTTGGTCACTTTCATCATCACCAGAGAGTTATCTTTTCATTAGAAATTCATTTGCACGTTCATTGGCATCCTTTTCAATTTGTTCCTATGTCATTGGTATTGGTGATCGTCATTTGGAGAACTTTTTAATCTCCCAAAGAGATGGTCGTTTAATTGGTATCGATTTTGGTCATGCTTTTGGTACTGCAACTCAATTCCTTCCAATTCCAGAGTTAATGCCTTTCCGTTTAACACGTCAATTCACTAGCTTCCTTAGACCATTGGACTCTGTTGGTTTACTCAATCACAATATGACCTATACTTTAACGGCCTTACAAAATCAAAAAGAGATTCTCTTAACAACTATGGATGTTTTTGTCAAAGAACCACTTTTAGATTGGAGTAAACTTGCAACTCGTTTAGTAAAAGAACAAGGTAAACACCCAAAGGACACCAAAAATGTTTGGTTCCCAAAACAAAAGATTCAAATTGCAAAGAAGAAATTGGAATTGGTAAATCCTGCCTATATCACTTTAGAAGAATTATCTGGTTCAGTTCATTCTGGTCTCCCATATGAAAAAGCTCTCTCTGAAATCATTAAAGGTGATTCAAAATACAATGTCAGAGCAAAAGTTAACAAAGTATGTTCATCAGTTAAAGAACAAGTCGATTGTTTAATTGATCAATCAACTGATCCTAATATTCTTTCAAGGGCTTGGGTTGGTTGGAATGGTGCTTTATAAAAAAAAAAAAAAAAAAAAACCTATCCCCAATAAAATTTGAAAAATAAAAAATAATAAAAATAAATAAAAAGTGCATATAAAAAAAAATAAATAAATAAAAGTCCAACTCTGTTATAACAATAATGAAAGATTATTTGAAAGATTTTTTTTATTATTAAAGCTAATATTTATCTTTAAGAGGTTGGTTGTAGTATATTGAAATGGAAAGATATAATTGTATTGGTGAATTGAAATAGCTGTTAATTGTTGAATTTTATCAACTTTTTATTTAAAATGTTTACATGTCTGAATCATCTTGTTCATTAGAATCTGAATCACCTGAATATAGTTCAATTTTGATAGTATCTTTATGAGCATAAATTTCTTTTAAAATCTTTTCAAACAATTCTTTCATAAATTGTTTTTTTAATTAATGTGTGTTCAAATAATGATGCTTTTTTTTAGAAAAAAAAAAAAATTTTTAATTACTATTTTATAATTGTAAATTTATTATTTTTTTTTTTAAAAATTTCTGTAGTTTTACATTTTAATGTTTTACAAATTTGTGTATGATTTCTGTTTTTGCCAAAAAAATTTAAAGTAAAATTATTTTTTTTATTTTTTTTTTTATTGTAAATTTTTTAAATAATAAAAAATTTTGAGTTGTTCACTTATTTAATAACTCCTAACTCAATAGAGTAAGTTTATCAAAAACTAATAACAAAAAAAGAAAGAAAGAGAGGAAATTTAAGGTATCTTTTAGTGCAAAATTCTGTTGAATCCCTATTTTTATCCATTTTTTAACAAAATAAAATTAGTCAATACTTTGGTAAAGAAACTACTTGTGGAGTCAATTGGTATTAGTATTAAGGTTTTATTTTGAAACTAGCAATTTGTTTAACACATCTTAAATAATAGAAATTAATGGTGTGTAATAGAAATTGCACATTTCAATTTAAACATCAATAATAAAACCATTGACTACAAGATAAGTTGAAAATAATAAATCCTAAATAATAATTTATAACTACATAATTATTTTATAATTTTAAAAGGGAATTATAAAATCAAATAAAATTTAAAAAAAAAAAAATTAATAAAAGACAATTTTATTAAATTAAATGTTTTTTATTTTTTATTTTTTTTCCTCACAGTTGTTATTTATGTTTTGAATGTTAATAAAAAATATTATTCTTTCTTTATTTCACCAAAAAAACCCATCAATCAAATATCAAAAATTAATAATAAAAATAATGTTTTTTTCTGGTTTTATAAAGAAAAATAATCAAAAAATAAAGCTAAACTTAGATGGTATCACAAAGTATCCAAAATCAAAAAAATAATGTTTCTATTTATTTTTACAAAAAAAAAAAAAAAATCACTAGATTAAAAAGTTAAGTTTTAAATGTCCAAATTTCAACAATCTTTTCTTTAAAATAATAGTTTTTAAAAGATTTATCAAAAATAAATAAAATAAAATAAAAAGTAAAAAAAAAGAAACATTATTAAAAAAAAAAAAAAAAAAAAAAANAAAAAAAAAAAAAAAAACTAAAAAAGAAAAAACAAAAAAAATAAATTTAC
>AJWI01004021.1:0-15145 GCA_000277465.1 Dictyostelium intermedium | reverse complement strand
TAATAATATAAATGATAATGATAATAATAAAAATGCCAAGAATACAACAAATAATTCACAAAGTATTCAACTTGAACTTATTCCAACTATGGTTCCAATATTTTTTGTACATGATACAATTACAGAATCAATTAATGAAATAGAAGCAGAATTTTGGGATACTGGAATTTGGAATATTAAAAAAGCAACTGAAACATTTAGTCAATTTATTCATTCCTATTATAGAGATAGTAAATCACTTCCATCCCTTACATTTGCAGAAATTCATGAAAACATTCATAAATTCTATAACAAAAGATATAAATCTTTCATCAATGATCTTTGTATAAAAACTAGTGGCAGTGACGCTTTTAATTGGTTTTGGTCAAATGATTCGATTTTAAATGCAACAACAACAACAACAACAACAACAACAACAACAACGACAACAACGACAACATCACAAACTATTTTAAATAATGAAACTCCTAGTAATAATAATAGATTACTAGAATATGTTAATAATGTCAATGTTCAACAATTTAATAATTTAACTCAAGGTGGGGTTGTTTCACATAGTCATACATTTTATTATATGTTTCCATTCTTTGCCGATATGAAACCACCAACTCATCCAATTAGTGATTATTATATGGGTTTAAAAAGAAGATTAGAGAAACAAGGTATATTCAATAAAGAGGTTGAAAAGATTGTTGAAACTTTAGATCGTCTTTTAGAGGAACGTCAGTTAATTCAAAAGTCTTCAAAATCTACTTCTTACAATTCCAATGAAACTGAACAACAACAACAAGATAATATTCCATCAGTGTTAAAAGCCGTTGATGATTATCATACAACTAGAATAAAATATTTAGATGAATTAATCAATACCTTAAAAGCAGAATATCATAAACTTACAAATAAAGTTGATCAATTACCCTCAACTAAAAAATCAATAAGATCTAATAATAATAATAATAATAATAATAATAATAATAATAATAATAATAATAATAATAATAATAATAATAATAATAATAATAATAATAATAATAATACCATTGCATCAACACAATAACACAACATTAATAGCCAAAATTGTAAAAAAATAAAAATAAAAATAAAAATAAAAATAAAAACAATAATAGTAGGGATATTTATTTAATCCTTATTTTACACATCATCCTTTAAAAAAAATTTATGATATTTTTGAAAAATTGAAAAACTTTTTTCTTTTTTTTTTTTTCTTTGATTTTTTTATTTTATTTTTTTAAAAAAAATTTTTTTTTAATTATTTTGAATAAAAACCACACACTTGACGATAAAAAAATATTATATATGTATAAAAACATTTAAAAAAGTTAGTGGCAATATTGTGCAATAATAGTGAAGTGTG
Source organism: Dictyostelium intermedium (assembly GCA_000277465.1). Lineage (NCBI taxonomy): Eukaryota > Evosea > Eumycetozoa > Dictyosteliales > Dictyosteliaceae > Dictyostelium > Dictyostelium intermedium. Next base: position 13,770 of record AJWI01004021.1, on the reverse strand, counting down.
TGGAATTGTATTATAAAATAAAATAAAAAATTAAAAAAAAAAACAAAAAACAAAAAAAATACAGGAAATCTTTCACAACTATAAAAATATATATATAATATAAATCAATAATGTCAAACAGATACATTGATGAGAATGGGGATGAATATGAGGAGGAATTTGAATATGAAGAGGTAGAAGTTGAAGTTGATGAAGATGGCAATGAATATATTATTGAGAGTACGCCAATAAAGTCTGGTACATTCATACCAAATGGTACAAACTTTTTAGATAATGGTAGTACTGCCAAACCAATAATTTTTGATATAGGTTACAATCCACCGCCACCACAACCACAGCCACAACCACAATCATCAACATCACAACAACAACAACAACAACAACAAAATGATAATGGGCAAGAATATGATGAAAATGAGAATACAACTGTAAAACAATATCAACAACAACAGAAACAACAACAGCAACAGCAACAACAACAACAACAACAACAAAATGGATACACATCACCAAATAGAACTATTAGAAATATAGAATATGAAGATAGTGAAAATAATGGATCACCACCAGCAGCAGGTGATGAAGATGAGGATGAAGAAGTTGAATATGAAGAGGATGAAGAGGGTAAGGTTGATGATGAAATTGAACCAATACTAAAGTACAATAGATTAGGACATGGTATTACAGAGATTCTAAAGAAAGATAGTGCAAGTTGTATGGCAATTCATCCAAAATTCTTGGTATTAGGTACACATTGGGGTTCGGTTACCATTCATGATTTCGATGGTAATGAGATTAAAAGATATGATACTCAAAATTCGACGATCACTGAAATTGTAATTGACCCAAAGGGTGATTATATTGCTTCTTGTTCAGAGGATGGTAAAGTTGTAATTAACCCATTCGATAAAAGTGGAGAACAATTCATATACAATTATACAAGACCAATAACGGCGATAGCATTGGATCCAGAATTTGCAATAAAGAATACAAGACAATTTGTAAGTGGTGGTAAACAAGGACAATTGGTAATGAATTCAAAAGGTTGGTTTAGATCAAAGGAGACAGTTATTCATTCTGGTGAAGGTCCAATCTATGCAATAAAATGGAGTGGCATTTTCATAGCATGGGCCAATGATCATGGTGTAAAGATTTATGATTGTTCAACCAATACTCGTATTGCTCATATACCTCGTAAGGAGGGATCACCCAGAGGTGAATTGTATAGATGTTGTTTATGTTGGGAGAAACCAAATCAATTGATCATTGGTTGGGCAAAGAGTGTAGAGGTGATTCAAATCACTGAAAGAGTCGATATGACAACTGGACATACTGTAAAGATCGCTCAGATTATGAATCAATTCAATACGAAATATTGGATTGGTGGTATTGCACCATTCGCTGAGGAATTGGTTATACTTGGCTACAATGATGCCACAACCATCGAGGGACAAGATGATCCTTCATCGGTTTCTGCAACACCAAAAGTATTGACAAGTAGTGCAAGTAGTAGTCCAAATATTACAGGTGCATGGAATCAGGGTAGAGTCGATGGTGCCTCAAAACCATCGATTCATATCGTATCGAGAAAAACGAATTCATCGATCACCACCGACAATCTATCGGTCAATGGTTATCAACACTATAAAGCAACCGACTATAGACTGGACTACAATACCGATGAATCAATATTCTACATTGTTTGTCCAAAGGATGTTGTCGCTGCCAAACCAAGAAATCTCGATGATCATTTAACTTGGTTAATGGAGAAACTAAAGTATGATGAAGCATTGGATGCCGTTGAACGTGATATTAAAACCATCAAATCATTGCCACCAACAAAGATTAAAGAGGTGGGCGAGAGATACATCGACTATCTTTTGGAGAAGAAAGACATTAGAAAAGCGGCATCACTATGTCCAAAGATTTGTCAACGTGATCCTGAACTATGGGAGAAATGGATCTATAGATTCTTAAAGTTGGGTGGTCTTCAACCACTTTGTCAATATATACCCATTGGTAATCCATCGTTAAGTTGTGCGATCTATGAGATGTTTTTAAATCATTTCCTACAGAATGACCCCGATTCCTTCCTAAAGACCGTAACTGAATGGTCATCATCATTGTACAACATTCAAGCGATCATCTCTGCCGTCGAGGATAAACTCTCTAGACAACCAAATGAAACCATTATGATCGCATTGGCTCAACTCTATACCTATGACAACAATATGGAGAAAACATTGGATATCTACTTAAAATTGAAACGTGGTAATGTCTTTGATCTAATTTCACGTTATCCAGATCTACTCTTCAATTCCATTCAAAATAAGATCATTCTATTCATCGACTACAACCAAAATGAAGCAATTAAACTTTTGGTGGCAAATACCGATAGAATTCCTATATCGGTTGTCGTTAGTCAATTAAAAGATCGTAGAGAGTATCTACATCGTTATCTTCATACCCTATTTTTAAAGGATGCTCATATCGCTTCGGATTTCCACGAGATTCAAATTCAACTATACGCTCAATATGAACCAGATTTACTTTTGACTTTCCTAAAGAATAGTGGTCACTATTCATTGGAGAAAGCTTTGGAAGAATGCTCAAAGAAACAACTCTACGAAGAGATGGTTTATCTATTGGGTCGTATTGGTAATGCAAAGGAAGCACTCAATTTGATTTTAGATAAACTTCATAAGATTAAAGATGCCGTCGAATTTGTTGAACAACAAAAGGATGAAGAACTTTGGGAATATCTCATCAATAAATCAATGAATAACTCTCTCTACATTAGTGAACTACTCGAAAATATTGGCTCCAATGTTGATCCAATCAAATTGATTAGATTAATCCCTGAGAAAATGGAGATTCAAGATTTACGTGATCGTTTGGTTAAAATCCTTTCCGACTATAACCTTCAAATGTCACTCCGTGAGGGCTGTAGGGAAATCCTAAAGAGTGATTGTGTAAATTTGGAAGAGGCTTTAGTTGACTCCTTAAGAATGGGTAGAGTCGTTGAAGACCTTACCAAATGTGCAACTTGCTGTCAACCAATCATTTTACCACGTCCTGACAGCTCAATAGTTTTATATTTTTGTAATCATACTTATCATAGTAGATGTTTGAAATCCAATGATTCAACTACAACTACAGCCAATAATCCAAATCAACCCCAAAGTCAACAACAAAAACAACAACAGCAACAACAACAGCAACAACAACAACAACAAAAACAACAACAAAAACAACAACAAGGAGGTTTAGAAGTTTCATTTAGCAATTGTCCAATTTGTGTTCAATCTTCACAAACCAAAATTTCAAAATTCAACTCAAGAAAAATTGGTCAATAAATAAATAATAATTAAAATAAAATAAAATAAAATAAAATAAAATAAAATAAAATAAAATAAAATAAAATAAAATAAAATAAAATAAAATAAATAAATTATTCATAATAAAAAAATAGTTTAATTGGTGTTTTAAAAAAAAATGTATTGTAGAAATTGTGAAATATTATTTTTTTTTATTTTTTTTTTTATTTTAATGGTGTTCAAAGGAGAGTGAAAAGAAAAAGAAATTTCTAATTGATATTATTGAAATAAAATGGATCATAACTAATTAATTTTGGTTCAACAAGGTCATTTTTAGATGTTGGAGGTAGGTTTGGAATTTTACTCAATGAAATGTAATGAATGATTTTACTTTTAATTGGGAGTGGAGAGTCATAACGTTTAATAAATTCTTTCATTTGTTCAAACTCCAAAACTTTTGTTCTGATACTTCCATATAGAGCATATTTTCCTAAATCATCATAGTAAACGCAATCAATATAAAAAGAAAGTTTTTCAAAATCGAATTCATATCTTTTCATTACAAATGATGCATAAACTATTTCATCATCTTCTTTTAAGTTTAAAACTTTTCTAATTTCCTCTTCATCGGATTCTTCGAATGTGGTTATATCGATATATCCTTTTTCTTCATTATTACTTGTTTCTTTAACAATAAATTTGCATTCTTGGTACTTTATCCATATATTTGATTTCATTAAACTATAATCTTCTTTATCTACATATTCCTCTTGAATACGAACACATGATTTAGGCTTTAATTTTAAAATCTTTTCCAATAGACTATCATTCACTTCAAAATGATATATTATGTAACTATTTTCATTAATTTGTTTTAAATTATCAATTCTACATGTATGAAAATAAACAAGAGGTCCATATAAAATATTTTTTTTTCTAAATGACTTTTTTTACTTTTTTTTAAAAAAAAAAATTTTTGTTTTGATTTTATTTCATAATCTAAAAATTTAAAACATCAACTTGAACTAAATGAGGAAATGATGAATGATGAATACAAAAAGTATAAATATGAAAATGAACTTGATAAGATAAAATTAGAAAATATTAGAAATAAAATTCAAATTGTTCAAGCTGAGATAGACTTAAAAAAGCACTTAAAGAAGCAGAAAAACTTTAAAAATAAATAAATAATAATTCTTAAACTAAATTAAAAAAAATGTTTTGTGTTAATATTTTATATATGAGCCTCCACTTTTTTTCATATCTCGACATTTTTTTTTTGAACAATAATAGTGGAGGTTTGAAAAGTGGAGGTTTTGCATGCATTTTTCCCTCATTGCGAAAATAATTTTTCCCCACTATTTTTATTTTTTTATTTTTTTTTTCTGTTATATCTCATAGAATGAACGATATTTTGATAGTTCCTTATTGTGGAGGCACAGAAATGAACATTAGATTGGACACAAAAAATAGTTTTCCAAACAATTATCTTTTAGTACAAATAAAAATTATTTTGATAATAGATGAAAAAAAGGAAACTAGAATGTGTGAGCAATTTTTAGTTAAAGATATAAAAAGAGAAGTAGATGGTGTGATGGTAACATCATCCTATGCTTTTTATGCAATTTCAAAGGAAGCTAGATTCACCTCAATTGAAAGAGTTATAGGGAGTGGTCCATTTTTAGATGACGTCCCTTTAATCAGAAAAAATGTAATATCCCAATTAATGTATATGATTGGAACTGAAAAAAGTTTAGACCTTTTACATATTACATACCCACCAGATCCTCATAAGGCTGATATTGCAATGACACACTATGATATGGTAGGCGAACATTTTAGTTTAGTATTGTTTACTCGTGATTGTGGTATTGCTGGAAAGAAACTACGTTGTGTCGTACCTTTTACCTCTAGTACTGTTGAAAAAAAATCAAGAAGTTCTTGTATTCCTACCCCATCATATGGCGCAAAAAGTGATTTTCCTTTTTTATCAAAAGAAACTCTTGTTGATCTTTCTAAAATGGTTTTTGCATATTCAAACTCGACCCTGGAATTTCAAGATATGATTAAGGTAAAAAAAACACTTTCCTTTGTTTAGATCTAAAAAAAATAAAAATATCCGAGTTTCGACAAAAAATAGTTGATACTTTAAAATCGCTATTTGACACCTGCTAAAAAATAATAAAATAATGTTATAAATAAAAAATTATATCCAACTTTTTATCTTTTTTTTCTTCATATTTGTGTGTAGTTTTTATTTTATTTTTTTTTTTTATTTTTTTCCAATTAAAAAAAATAAAAATAATAAAAATAATAAAAATAAAAATAAAAATAATAAAAATAAAAAAAAAAAAATCTTCGTTGCACACTGTAACGGCTTTTTTTTATTTTTTTATTTTTTTTTTATTTTTTATTTTTTTTTTTTATTTTTTTATTTTTTTAAACCAAAGTTTAAATATATACTCAAATTTATCTAATTAACTCATCATTTTTAGAATATTTGCAATTTTTAAATTTATAAAGGAAAAAAAAAAAGAAATATAAAGTAATTGTCATTATTTTTATTTTTTATTTTTATTTTTTTTTAGTCTATAATTAAGAAAAATTTACACAAAAATGATAACCTCATACACACACTACACACATACACAAATAAATACATAACCACCACCACCACCAATATATTGAAAATCAATCACAAGGATATATTTATGTTCTTATTTTTTTGTATGAAGATGTTCCATTAGTTTTTTTTTTAATTAATCCAATATAAAAATAGGAATATCACTTTTTGGTGATTGTTATTCTTTTTTATTTTGTTTCCTTTCCTTCTTTCTTTTTTTTTTTTTTTTTGGTGTTGCTATTTGCGACAGTGTGTGAAAAAAAAATGTGGTGGATCCTTTTAAGCAAAGACACCTCTCAAACTTATGATCATCATATGTTCACATTGCAATTTAAAGCCACCACTCACAACCACCTATTCATATAAATTCACCACATTATATTACAAAGTCATCATCTAAAATCCTTCTCCTTCATCATAAATCAAAATTATTAAAAAATAATCCACATCAAATTTATTTTTATTTTATTTATTATTTTTTATTATTTTTATTATTTATTGAATGATAATATTAGCGGTTAAACCAATCGATCTCAATAACCATAAATCAAACATGATAAACAAACAACCACACATTACACATCCCACATTATTAAAAAAATAAAAAATAAAAAATAAAAAAAAAAAAGAAAAACACACTCACCCACCAAAAATATTATTAGTGATAAAATTTGAAAAAAAATAAATAAAAAAAAAATAAAATAAAAAAAATAAAATAAAAATAAATAAATAAATTTTAGCTAAGGTTTGTTTTTTTTGTTTTTTTTTTTTTTTTTTCTTTTTTTTATAGTATGTATATTTATCTCTGCAATAATAGTTTTATTTATTTATTTATTTATTTATTTATTTATTTATTTATTCCATAAATAACAATAACCCTCCTTTGGTATTTTCAAATAAACAACTTTCAAAAAAATTAAAAGTTTTTTTAGATATTTTTTGGTGTGAAAAAAAGATATTGTAAATTTTTTTTTTTTTTTTTTAAAAAAAAACAAAATTTTTTTCTTTTTTTTTTTTTTTCTTTATGTTATTAAAAATAAACTCAACAGGTATTTAAAATCAATCGCGATAACTATCAAACAATACATTATAAAACTTACCAACAACAACCCTAAATTGTATACATCACAACAGAAACCTTATTTTTAGATTTGTTTTATTTTTACTATTTTTATTTTATTTTTTTTTCATTCCACAATCGTTTTTTATTTTTTTTATTATTTTTATTAAAAACAGCAAATTATAAAAATGACTTTAAGTATAATCAACTTTAAGAGTGAATCAACATAATAAGATTAATGTTCACATTAGAATCAAAATAAAATAAAATAAAAAATAAAAATAATAATAATATTACGTCACAGACAAATGCAAAAACTTATTTGTTGCTTTTTTAAAAAAGTTTTTAAAAAAAAATTTTTAAATTTTTTTTAAATTTTTTTTTAAATTTTTTTTATTTATTTATTTATTTAATATATTATCTTTTGCCATATACACCACAAATTTTTTATTTTATTTTTTAAAATTTTATTTTTTTTATTTATTTATTTTTTTTTTTTAATATTTTTTTCTGTCTAACAAAAACAAATAGCAACATCAAGACACTCATATTAGTTTATTGCTATTACTTTTTTTTTTTTTTAAAAAAAAAAACATTTTTCTCTTTGTACTATACAACAATACAATCATACCAATCAAATAAATTCTAATATACTCCTTTACTTTTAGCAACTCTAAAAAAATAAACAATTAAATAAAGAAGGGAAACAAATAGAAAATGAGTAATTTATTAAGAGTTGCAGTCTCTAAACAAAAGAGAAGATATCAAAAAAATGGTTACGATTTAGATTTAGCATGTAGGTTTTTATTTTATTTTATTTCTTTTTATTTTTTTTTATTTTTAGAATTCTAAAACTAAAAATATTAAAACATTAAAATATAAAAATATAAAAATATATGTTATTAATAATACCTTTTATCTCTTTATTAGATATTACTGATAATATTATTGCAATGGGATTTCCAAGTGAAAAAGTTGAAGGTGTTTTTAGAAATCCAATGAAAGATGTACAAAGATTTTTAGATCAATATCATAAAGACCATTTCAAAGTATACAATTTATGTTCAGAACGTGTTTATGACCATTCAAAGTTTTATGGTCGTGTTGGATACTATCCATTTGATGATCACAATGCACCACAATTTGAATTGATTGATGCATTTTGTAGGGATGTTGATGCATGGATGAAAGAGGATCCAAAGAACATTGCAGTAATTCATTGTAAAGCAGGTAAAGGTCGTACAGGTCTTATGATTTGTTGTTGGTTAATGTATTGCGGTATGTGGAAGAATACAGAGGATTCATTAAGATTTTATGCAGCATTACGTACATACAATCAAAAAGGTGTAACAATTCCATCTCAAATTAGATACGTTGGTTACTTTGGTAGATCCATTAGAGAGTCTATTAAATATGCACCACGTAATGTCACCCTAAAGAAAATCGTATTAAAACCATTACCAAAGGAAATCAATCTATCAGAGGTTCAATTCAATATATCTGTGGGTAAGAATTGTGTATTCAATAGTAAGGAGCAAAATATGAATGTTGTAATCTCAAAGAAAAAGAAAACTGTTGCAGATAGAAAAGATAAAAAAGATCCAAAGAAAAAATTAACAAAAGAAAATAGTGAAAAAAATATAGATGGTCAACAACAACAACCACAACAATCATCACAACCACAACAATCATCACCAAATATGCAATCGTTAAGTGCTAGCGGAACCATTAGTAGTGGTAGTAATGTTGGTACAGTAAATGGCAATACCCTTCATCAATTAGGTGGAAGTCAATTTAGTTTAAGTGATTTAGCTGATAGCAATGGCAGTATTGGCAATGATGAATATATCTCCTTTGAAATTGGAAGCTTACCATTGGCTGGTGATATTAGAATCGAATTTACAAATAAACAAGATGATCGTATGTTTATGTTTTGGATAAACACTTCATTCGTACAACCACTTGAAGTTATTCCAAAGAGTGGCCTTGATAAAGCACACAAAGATAAGAACCATAAAGCTTTCCCAGAGGATTTCCATGTTGAATTAACTTTTGATCAAATTGAACAACAATCCCATACAACCGTTGTTGCCTCAGCCGAAGAACAAACAAACAATCAACATTATCCACAATCTTCAAATAATGTAGCAACATCCTCCTCTCACCACGATAATATTACAGTTGTAGCATCAGACGCACCACAAAACAATAATAACAATAATAATTTAAATAGTAGTAATAGTAATAACACCACCACCACCACCAAAAATAATATATCTTTAGCATCATCTCAATCAAACCCTGTACAACAATCAACAACCACAACTACACAAGTTTCAGAAGATAATTCAGCTCCAAAGGTTGAAGCAGAAAAAATTGAAAACAGTAATGCCAGCGCAAATGATAGTGAAACTTCTTCAAACAGCTCAAGTTAAATTCATATTTTTAATTAAAAAAAAAAAAAAAAAAAAAAAAAAATTAATTTTATATATTCAAAAAAAAATAAAAAATAAAAGATAAACAAACAAAAACATCATAGTAATAATAATTATAACAATAATAAATAATAATTACAACAATAAACCTTACAATTTAATTTATTCTTTTTATGACATAACTGTAAAATAATAATAATAATAATAATGAGTTTTATAAAAATCAAATTTAATAAAAAAAAAAAAAAATATTAACAAATTAAATAAATACTTAAATAGATTGTTTCTTATTTAGTTTATTTGTTTACAATAATAATGTTTATTTACAATGGTTTTTTTCATTTTATATGTTTATTTTTAATTTTTTTTAATTTTTTTAAATACAATTTCTTTTTAAAAATCATCACCTAAACCACCTAAAACATTTGCTAAAATATTAAAAAATATTTTTTTTCCAGACTTTTTATTCTTTTTTATGTCTCTATAATCTTCTTCAAGATAGTTTGAGTTTGCAGAGATACTTTTTATTTTTTTATTATTGCTATTTTCATTAGAATCAATACTATTTGATGAAATAAATTGAAGAGTATTTTGATCAGAGACATTATCTTGGGCACAATTATCAGAACTTTGGAAAACATTTATTGATTCACCATTATCGGTTGCTTCAAGTGAATAATACTGATGATTTTCCATTTTTTATTATAGTTTTATTTTATTTTATTTTTTAGTGGATTAAATTATTTATTTAATTATCTATTTATTTTTTATTAATATAATTATTAATATTATTTTTTTCTTTAATGAAAAAAATATTTATATCAATTTTTATATGAATTTTTTTTATTTTTTTTATTTTTTTTTTTATTTTTTTTTATTTTGAAATTATAATTTCTGATTGGAACCAAAAAGAATACTTCTTTTTTTTTTATGACAACATTCTGATTGACTCTAAAAAATAAAAAATAAATTATTTTTTTAAAAAAAAGAAAATTATTACCAAAGAAATCAAAAATAAACATATACGATCATTTTTTTTTTTGTTTTTTTTTATTTTTATTTTATTCTATTTGTTTCATTTTATCTTCATAAAATGATTTTAAAGATGAAAGTGATGTTTTTAAATTTTTATTATTTTTTATGCAAGAACGTGTCCATTTTGAGAGAGAGTTCCAATTTCCCATTTGGGTGAATCTTTCGTCGATGAGTAAAATTGAACCATAGTCATTCTTATGTCTAATACATCTACCTAAAGCTTGGTTTAAAGCACGATAAGCTTGTAGATTATACCAATCACTACCAGAAATACTTTTTTTATTTGAGTTGTTATGTTCTTTCTTTAGGACTACACGAAGATCAACCATCGATGGATAGGGAATACCAACTACAATGACACCTCTTGCATATTCATCACTGAAATCAATACCCTCACTAACTTTACCACGACAAACTGCGAATAAAATTGCACCTTTATTTGGACGTTGTTTAATTTCTTGACGATAGTTTTCCAAAGTTTCAATGAATTCTCTTTGATTTTTTGGTTCATAAAAATATCTCTTCTTTGAATTAATTCTCTTCAATACACCAGTTTCATCCCAACGAGTTAATAGTTTCTCTAAAAATCCATACGAGGGAAAGAAACATAATACACCACTCGGTATTAGTTCAATATGTTTTAAAATGGTTTCACCCAAAGAATCTTTAAAGTCTAATGCTTCAGATGGACCATGTGTACAAATGAATTTAGTATCATTTACTCCATGTGATAATGTACCAATCCAAGCACGTTTTGCAATATCTGGTAAATTACCCATTTCCGCTGCCACTGGGAATTTCGCTGCCAATTCCATTGGAAATGAATACAATGGTGATAAGGTACCCGATGTCAATACAACTGAACGAGTCGCTTGGACTAATGATGAAAATGCAATTCTTGGACTCATTGCCCATATACCGAATTGAAAATTCCATTTTGAACCTAAATTAATTTTCTTTGAAGGATTTGCTTGAGATGTTGATGATGCTTTTTGTAAAACCATTCTATAGTCATCAATCCAACCTTGATTTTGAAAAATCATGGAAACAACCTTTTCAAATGATTCTAATAATACTAATGATCTTTGTGATACTGGATCTAATTTAGGTTTATTACCACCAATACCACCACCACCACCAGCTTTACCTTTTGATATTAAAAGTGCACCACCACCACCACCATCTTTACCATCTTTATTACCATCATCAGAACCATCATCGAATAATATAGAGAGATGATCACGAAAACTAAGATAGTTTGTCTTGTTTAAACCAAATTCTTCGAAAATATCTAAAATTTTTTCACCTCTCCAAACATTTTGGTGTTTTTCGAAATCGATTGGTTTTAAAGTTTGAGTTTTTTTATTGATCCATGCAATCATTGATTCCAATAGTTTGTAGCAATAATGAATTGCCAATGCTTTTTCGTTGGACATGATACCCATGATTCTACTGTTCATTATACAATCTTTAAAGCTTTGATAGCAATGTTCAGTCAATTCCTCCAATGATGAATCGAAACTACTGGTTTCCATTAAAGCATCCTCAATATTATGAGCTTCATCAAAGATTACAATTGAACCGGCGACCTTATCTGCAAAATTTTTTCGAATTTGTGGATCAATTAAATAATTGTATGGACAAAATATTAAATCCGCTTTTTCAATCATATCCCTTGAGGCAAAGTATGGACATTCGCAACCTGCATTACCAGCCTCCATTAAATCTTCAATATCCCAAACTCCTTTTTTACCACCCGACATGAAATCAGATGATTTTGACAATGTCGATTGTTGTTCTGTTCTTTTGTAACGACAACCATGATCATGTAATAGCTTTTTACATTTTTCAAGTTTATTTGGTACATCCTTTAATAATGGATTGATACAATATTGATCACGAGATGCCAACACAACCATGTTTGGTCTGTAGGGTGTCTTTTTTAATTCTCCCGTTAATTGTTTAATTTGTGAATGTGTTCTAGAACAAAAGAATATAGCTGGTGATCTTTTTTTTATAAATTTTTGTGTACCATCATTATCAAAACTTATTAATTCATTATTTTGTGTTGTCATTGTTTTTGTTGCAGATGGTTTTCTATTTATTATCTTTGGTATTTTCTTTGGTTCAAATTTACCAACACCAGAACCACAATAATCAACTTGTAAACCTTTTTCATATTTATATAAATTTGGATCAAATTCTTCATTTTTAATTGGTGATGTTGATGGTGTTGTTGTTGTTGTTGTTGTTGTTGTTTTTGTTACTTCTTCTTTTTTTATTGGCGATATAGAATTTGATGTTGATTCTTGTTTTATTGGTGATGTAGAAGTAGAAGTAGAAGTTGTTGTTGAGGTTGTTGTTGATAAACTATTATTATTATTTGAAGCAGCATCAATAAGTTGTTTTTTTTCAACCATTCTTTGTTTTGACTCTAAAGATAATCTTCTCTTTTCTTCCAATTCTTTTTTATTTTTTTTTATTTTCTTCTTGCCAAGCTAAAGAAGAGCATAGTAAGGATAAAGTTTTACCAGTACCAGTTGGTGATTCTAATAAACAATTCTCTTTATTATCCAAACCTTCTAAAATTCTAGACATCATTGATGCTTGACAAGCATATGGTTTAAATGGGAATTTAACTTTATAGTTACCAATCTTATATTCACCATTTCCTAAATCTTCATATTTTTCATATGACGAATCATCTTTTATATTAATCTTATTATTAGGACTACCATTTTTATTTGTACTAGTATTTGTATTTGTATTTGTATTTGTATTTGTATTTGTATTTGTATTTGTATTTGTATTTGTACTATTATTATTAATGTTTGAATTGTTGAAATAATCGAATGGAGAATTAAAGAATTCTTCTTGTTCATTCACTAAATAATCAAAATCATCTCCACTATCTATTATATCTGTTGCTGGTCTTTTAACTGCTTTAGTTGTAGTAGTAGTAGTTATTGTTTGTGATGGTTGTGATGACGATTGTGATGGTTGAGATGATGTAATTGGTTTCGCTTTGAAAAATGAAAGAATTGATGGTTGTGATGATGAAGATGGTTGTGAAGATTGTGAAGATTGTGAAGATTGTGAAGATTCACCAATTCTTGGAGAAGGTTTTAGTAAACTAAGAGAAAACACTTTCTTTGGTGGATTATTATTATTAGTATTATTACTCATTGAAATTATATTAATTAATCACCAATTCTCATAAAAAACGAAAAAAAAAAAAAAAAAAAAAAACCCAAACGAAAAATTGTTGCATGTTTAAAATTTATTTTTCATTTTTAATTT
>AJWI01003963.1:0-15533 GCA_000277465.1 Dictyostelium intermedium | reverse complement strand
AATTAAATTAATTAATTTATTATTATTATTATTATTATTATTATTATTATTATTATTATTATTATTATTATTATTATTATTATTATTATTAGAATTTTCGTTAATAGTTGCTTTTTCTTCGATTGTTTAAACCCACCATGTATTTTACTACCAGAGCAGTCATCATTGTAAGTTTTTAATATAAAAATTTAAACTTGATGTGTTTTTTTTTTTTTTTTTTTTTTTTTTTTTTAAAAAAGTTTATTCTAAATATTTTAAAAATTTACATAATTAGAACTATCCGAGAATGTTCATTTAATTTGTCGACACAAATTGATTATTTCAATATTTCAATACTAAGTGTTAATAATAATGATATGATTCAAACATTACCAGTTGGTAATTTCGATTATCCAAATATTTATTCATTTAATTTAGAAGAAAATGCACTCATTGGATCTATTCCAGAAGATTATTGTAAATTCCCAGCCAATTCTTTATACCTTCGTTATAATGAACTCTCTGGTGAAGTTCCATCATGTTTTCAATGTTATGGTGGCGGTAGTTTTAATTTTTTCCCAAATGAATTTTCAAATTTTGATGAAGATTCAGTGCCAAATGGTTGTCCAACTTTTAAACTAAATCCTTATAATCCAATTGTTAAAACTGATGGATCAACAAAAATTACAATAACTGGTAAAGATATTGGTTTCTCAAAAAATAAAAATATTCCAAAATTAATGGCGATGCTTACACCCACTTTTGAAATTACAATTTCAAATACTGAAGCTTTAGTTACTACTCCTAAAGGAGAGGGTGTTAATAAAACATTTTCAGTATACCTTGGTTATAGTGGTTCAATTATACGTTCAATAAATTATACATATGAAGCACCAATTATTTATGGTTATACAATCAAAGAGGTAGAAGGTGAACAGGCATTTATATTGAATGGTACAGGTTTCAGTTACCTTAACAATAATAATGTTACAATAGATGACACTCTTTACATTGGAAGTACATGCTTACCACAATATGGTGGAGTTGTTTTATCTGGTAATAATGATCCAACAAAATCATTAGAAATTGGTGACTCTTTCAACGTTTCAATTAATGTGGGTGGCCAACAGTCAAATACTTTAACCTTTTATTTATTTAAAAACATTAGTGTGAATCAACCAAATTCTTCACTCGAATCAATTGGTGGCAATATTACATTGGATGGTTCATTCACAACATCTAAAAAAGAATTGGTTATTGTCCTTATTAATAGTATTTCATGTAAAGTTCACAATGTCACTCCAACAACTTTATCAATTAAATACCCACCTTTAGGTAAAGGAAACTATACATTGATAGTAAGAGTTGGAGGTAATATTGCCTCCACTCAAGTTGAATATATTAAAATTAATCCAACTCCATCTCCAACTACAACTCCAAATGATGATGGCTCAACATCATCAACTTTATCATCTTCATTCATCTTACTATTCACTTTATTAATTTTTTCCTCATTATTTTAATTATAATTAATAAAATTATATTAATTTTTTTCACCTTTCACCAAATTAGATAATGTATTATTAATATATTCATTTGCAAAAAAAAAAAAAAAAAATTTAAAATATTTAAAATAAAAGTATTAGATGACCACTAAGTTAATTTTAATTTATTTCTTTGTTTAGTTAATTTTTCCTGTCTTTTGTTTTGGCGAATTTCAAGGATTCTATTTGTAAATTTTGCTCTGTTTTCATTTATAATGCTATATATTAAATCAAATAATTTTTCCGAGGATCTAATTATTGAATGAGAAATAAAAATTGGATATAGATAATTTACAAATAAGGTATATTTATCTTTTGGTGGACGAGCAATGAACAAATAACTTTTTGAACTAATTGAATATGTACGAGTATCAAGTGTGAAATCTTTAAAATCGGGAGCATTTAGTAACCTTTCATCATATAGATACTTTATAATCTCTAATCTATTATTAATTATAAGTTGGCCAAGCTCATTTTGATTAATTTCAAGTGAACTCTTTTTATTAATACCTCCAATATTTTTAACGGATGAAATTAATAATTTAACGATATTTAAGTGGCCAGACTTTAAAGATTCTTTAAATAGTTCTTGAAAATCCAATTCCATGATTTGAGAGTTTTTTATGGTTGAGCTTTGGTAGTAGTTAATAAAGAATCGTAGAATTTCAAGGTTGCCCGATTGTATGGATAGCACTATTAGTGATTTAATCTCATTTGATGATTGAAATTGAAGAAATGGGAAATAATGTTGTAAAAGATCCAATCTATTCGATTTGATTATGAATGGTAATGATTTCTTTATTTTCTCATCTAATGTTTGATCTATCGAGTAGATTGAAACAAAAAGATCGAAATCTGCAAATTCGATAAGATGTTCAAAGATATCACTTCTCTTAAAGTAGCAACTATTGATTAGGCTTGAAGATCTGAAATCTAAAAGATAGCCATTATTTGATACAGTGAAATAATCGGCACCAACTGGCATTTTTGAGCGAATAAATTGATTTGTTTTATGATTTGAGAATAGGTTATCTAAATTTAAATTTGATTCTATAAAATTTGGATCCATTGAAAATGGTGATGGTGTGAAATATTGAATTTCACCATTGGATTCTTTAAATGATTCTATTAGATCTCTAACTAAAAAATATCTTTTATCACTTAGTAAAGCATTAAAAACTATATCCTTTGGTATAATTGAATCATTTTCTTTTGAGATTTGAAATAGTTTTAATATTAATTCGTCAGAGAGTCCTTTTTCAATTGATTTCTTTAAGATTTCAACATTTATAAAAGTGTTTTTTAAATTTTTAAATATTATTGATATCATTTCAATAGTTGTTTGATCCTTTGAAAAAGGTTTATTATTCTTTTCATCACTTTTTAAAATGTTTGAAAATATCTGATTTAAATTTTCACTTTTATCTTCTTCATCATCATCATCGTAATCATCATCACCACCATTAAATAATGAATTTATAATTGAATTTTTAAATAAAAATGAAATGATTTCATTTTTCAATTCAATGGATTCTAAATCTAAATGATTAAAAATTTTAATTGTATTTGATAAACAATTGTTTATATTTAATTGTAAATAATTTTCAATTAATTGTTGTCTATAGATTGGTGTTAATGATGGTGTTATACTTTTTGGTGAATTAAATAAGATTTTATCGACTTTACAAATATTATTTAAAATTTTAATTTTAATTTCATCGCTATAGTTTGAAATGAAAATTGATAGACCTCTCTCTCTGAATGGTTTATTCTTTCTAGATAAAATTATCATAAGATTATCAATTGGTATATTTGGATTTCTCCAAATTAATCTAAACACTTCATCGTTTGTATCATTTTTAATGAAATTATCTAAATGTGTCGAGAATGATTGACAATTTTCCAAAACCGATTCAATTGTATGCTTGTCATATTTAATGAATAATACGTTTACAATGATTTTGAAAATATCATTTTCGTAAAGCTTTTTATTTGAAATTTTTTCCAAAGCTTCATTTATAAATTCAATGATTTTCGATTTCGATTCAATCAATTTACTAATACCATTATAATTGAAATAGGAAACATTAACGGCATCAGGAAATCTTAAATCTCCAGTGCTACCAATTTTAAAAAAAAGATTTAACGCATCTAAATTGAAATACATGCAAGCTAATTTAATGAGATGAAAAAGTGTATTTCTTGATAGTATGGTACTCTTTAAAAATACTGAAATCTCATTGACCTGTTCATTTATAATATTGTATGATATAAATTGTAAATCTAAATGTTTCTTATGTAATTCCAATAGATCCTTTGTTGTTTTAATGTCTTTCATTGATTCAATGATTAGAGTTCTCTTTGAAATAGTATCGAATCTTTCTAGTAACATTACTTTCAAATTGTCTAAATCTAAATTCGATGAATTCTCCTCTTGTTCTTGATAAGAATTTTTACTTGGACCATCCATTATGGTTGCGAAATTTGATGATGTAGTGGAAATGTTTTGATTATAGGCACCATCATCTTCTTTATCCAATATGAAATTATTCTCTAATATCAATAGTTTATATCTAATAGATTTTAAAAAATGAATTGATAAACATTTAATATAACTTTGTTTTTGATTCTTATATTTATCAATTAAAACCTTTAAATCTATTTTTAAATCTTTTTCAATAAACTCTAACATCTTATCTGGCTCATTAGAATCCAATGCATTCTTTATTAAATCCGATTCTGTATAACAACAATTTGACAATCCATATTTTTCAATTAAAATTTTTAAACTTTCTAAACTTGAATTTACAATTCCAAGATCAATTAAATCTTTTGGCAATACTTTAATTTTATTATTATTATTAATATTATTATTATTATTATTATTATTGTTGTTGTTGTTGTTGTTGTTGTTGTTGTTGTTGTTGTTGTTGTTGTTGTTGTTGTTGTTGTTATTATTATTATAAATAATTTCTAAAAATGTTGATAAAGCAATAGGTGAATTAAAAATAATTGATGTCTCTACCAAATCTATTGTAATCATTTCATCATTTTTGTGTTGATATAAAAGTTTTAAAATTTCAATGATTTCTTTACCAAGTTTTGAGTGGACTTCAATAGATTTAATCTCTTGTAATATCTTTTTTATTGATTGTTCATTCATATGAATTGGTTTTTGTGATTTTAATTTATCCTTTAAAAGACTAAATTGTTTATTTTGAAATAACCATTCCAATGATTGAATTTGTTCAAAATTTATTCTCTTTGAAATCATGTGTTTTCTTTGATCACTATATATTTGTTGACTCCTAAGCAACTCAAATATTAATCTTAATAAATATTTATTTTTAAAAACTTTCCAAAATAAATTTTCCATTTTATTGTTATTAATCATTATCATTTATTATTTTTATTTTAAATTCTTTAAAAAAATAATAAATAAATAAATTAAAAAATTATAAAAAATAATATAAAAAAAAAAAATAAAAAATAAAAAATAAAAATAAAAATAAAAATAAAATTTCTGTGATGCTGTGTTGTGTTGTCTTCAAAAAAAAATTAAAAAAAAATTAAAAAAAAAGAAAATTATTTAATTAAAAAAAAATGAAATTTTTTTTGAAGATTATTCAATGAATAAAAGAAAAAAAAAGAAAAAAAAATTTTTTATTTTTTTTAATATTTTGGATAAATTTGATTAGTTAAATTTAATTTAATTTGTGGTAGAAGATTTGTTGAAATTGTGCAACCATTAGGATTGCATAATGAAAAGGTAGTTTTATCATAGATTGGTGTTGAAAGTGATAAATTTAAATTTGAAGTATTCTTTTCAAAGAATTGTTTGATTGATGGATTTGAATGATCATTTAAAAGAATCAATTTATTTGGAATGTAGGTTGAATTAATTTCATCTAGAATTTGAGTCAATTGTTGTTTTTGTTCATTATCATTACTATTGGTTGATAATATTATGGTGTTGATTGAATTTAAATATAAAAACAATGAACAAACCATTTGTGGGAAAACAAGAGGTGCCTTTTCTAGGTACAATGAACAATTCTCTAGAGTTTTCTTAGCCCTCTCTTTGTACTCTTCGTTATAGGTAATGGAATAAAGTTTTAATAAATTTGAAACACTAATTGATTGAGGTGATGGTTCAGCACCGTCATGCTCTTCTTTCATTCTCGATAGAATCGAAGAATCTAAACCAGATGTTGAATAGTAACCACCATTCTCTGAATCATAGAATAGGTTATCTTGTTGTTTTTGTAGTTTCAATGCCCATTCCAAATGTTTGTAATCAAAGGTAACTTGATATAAATCTAATAATCCTTGAATTAGAAATGCATAATCATCAGTGAATGCATGAATTTTTGATGGTCCATCTTTATAGTTTCTAATTAGTGTACCATCATCATCACCATCATTGTAAAGATTATTCTTTATGAATTGAATTGAATTGATTGCACTCTTTAAATACTTTTCCTCTTTAAATAGTTGATAGGCTTTACAAAATGATGATACCATTAAACCATTCCAAGATACGATGATTTTATCATCTAATTGTGGTTTTGGTTTAAATTGTTCTCTATATTTAAATAGTTTTTCTTTTGAGGCCATTAGAGATTTTTCAATTTCCTCTTGAGACTTTTTAAAGTATGCGGCAGTTTCTTTTAATGATTTTACAATGGTTATTACATTTTTATCTTTAAATTCATTATGTGGATCATCTTTTGGATCAACATTACCATTTTCAATTAAACCATTATGAAATGAATAAATTTCAAGATGCTCTTTATTATTGTTGTTGTTGTTATTATTATCCACTTCACCCTCTCCTACTATTGCTTTAATGATATCTTGATATGACCAAACATAGAATGCACCCTCTTGTTTTTCATTTGTTTCCAAATTTAAACTATCGGCATCTTCAGCGGAAAAGAAACCACCCTCATTATGAGTGAGTTTAGTTGAAACATATTCCAATGTTTCTTTTGCAATTCTTTCAAACAATGGATTTTTAGTGATTTGATAAGCATCCAAATAAACCGATGCCAATTGAGCATTGTCATATAACATCTTTTCGAAATGTGGTATCATCCAATCGGAAGTGACAGAGTATCTGTGAAAGCCACCACCAACTTGATCATACATACCACCATTTGCCATTTTCTCCAAAGTGAACACTAGTTTCTCCTGTGATGCAACCTCTTTTGAATAGTTCTCTTTTAGAGTCATCAATAGAAAATTGAATATTGAACATCTTGGAAATTTAGGAGCATCCGAATAACCACCATCGATTGGATCATAGCCTTTCATAATTTGTTGAAAACATTTTTCAATCGTTGAATTTGATAATGCATTTTCAATATTACCCTTTGGTTTCTCCTCTTTTAGATATTTTATAAATGAATCTGCTCTCTCTTGTACCATTTCTCTATCTTTTCTCCAAAGTTTATCTAGTTTCTTTATTAGATCAGGGAAACCTGGTCTTCCATATTTTGCCTCTGGTGCAAAGTATGTACCACCGGTGATTGGCTCCAATTTAGGTGTTAGCCAAATACTCATTGGCCATCCGCCCGATCCGCTAATCTCTGTTAAATAGGTCATATAAATCTTATCGATATCAGGTCTCTCTTCACGATCAATCTTAATATTCACACAGTATTCATTCATCACTTTGGCGATTTCAACATTTTCAAAACATTCACGCTCCATAACATTACACCAATGACATGCCATATATCCAACACTAAGAAATATTAATTTATCATTATCTCTGGCCAATTTAAATGCTTCCTCTCCCCATGGTAACCAATCCACTGGATTATGTGCATGTTTTAATAAATATGGTGATTTTTCATTTATTAATTTATTTGTATATTTATATTTTTTATTTTCATTATCAATTGATGATTTATCATTTGATATTTGTGGTGGTGATGATGGTGATAATGGTGGTGATGTTGTTGCTGTGGTAGTTGTCGTTGTTGTTGTTGTTGTTTTATTATTGTCTGATGACATTTTGAAAAATCTATTCTCTAAATCTTGGTTGTTACTATTACCACTACTGCTGCTACTATATTTTAATTTATTAAATAATATTTTATTTGAAGAGAATTTTAATAACTTTGTTTTTGTATACAATGAAAATAATTTAGAAGAAAGCATTTAAATAATTAAAAATTTTAGTAAAAAAAAAAAAAATTAAAAAAAAAAAAAAATGAAAATTAAAGAAATGGAAGTGCATTCCAAAATAAAAAAATAAAAAAAATAAAATTAATTAAAATTATTTGAATTTAATAAAAAAAAATCTTATAAAAATAAAATTTAATTAAAAAAAAAAAAAAAAAAAAAAAAATTTAATTTAATATTATTTTTGAGCATCGTCATGACTTTGATAATAGTCCAATAAGAAACCAATACCTTGCATAAATAATTTAAATGGCTCAACGATATCACCAGGTTTCTCGGCAGTGACTAAAATACCACAGTCTGGAACTTGAAGGATAGTTGAATTTCTTGGATTAAATTGTGAGAATAAATCAATAATATCCTCTTTATATGTTGAATCTTTACCAACAACTAACAAAACTTTACATCCTAATGCTTTAATTTGTTCTTCTTTAATATCATCTCTCCTATAATTTTAAAGATAAAAAATTGTGTTAGTATATTTTATTTAAATACACTATAAAAACGATTAGTGGCATACTCACTTTACGAATGAATGAACATAATGATATAAATTATCTGGATTAATTAAAATCATCTCTTTTTTAATTATCTCTAATAAATCTGGGTTAGTTTCTTCTAAATTCTATAAGTTGTAAAAAAAAAAAAGTAGATATTAGTATAAACCAGAATATATAAAAAACAAATGAAGATATTCTTTTTTTTAAAGAATAATAAAAAAAAAAAACATACATCAGCGTAATAATGATCAACAAGATATTTTCTAACACCAGTTGGATTTTTTAAAGATGGTAAAGTTGTTAATTCAACCCATGACTTAACCCAATCTAACCAACTGAATGATTTAATAACTGAACCAACTAAAACTAAACCAACAACTGATCTTGGATATAAAATTGAATATTGTGTTAAAATACAACCACCTGCACCTGCGCCCAATCCAATAAATACTTTAACTCTAAATAATAATAATAATAATAATGATAATAATAAAAATAAGTTTATATACTACAAAATTTTAAAATTAATTTTTGGAGTAGAATATAAAAAATGTTACTACTTACTTAAAATGATCCAAAACATATTGAATGTCTTCTGCCATTTCAGTGATTGATGGATATTCTGATGATGGGATAGTTTCTGCATTAAATTCATGACCTGGTGCCTCAATATGGATTATATTTAAATATGGTAAAATGTGGGCCATATTAGGATGATTAAAAAATGGTGAAAAACATGTTGTATCTGTATTTAAAATTTTAAAATAAAAATAAAATAAAATAAAAAAAATTAATATTCAGTTCTTAATTATATGAGAATTTTTTTTTTTTTGGAAAAAAAATTATAAAAAAAATAAAGAAAATTTTTTTTTCAAAAAAAACATACGATTTAAGCCTAAGTCATGATATGAAATAATTGTTGGCATATTTGGTGATTCATTTGAACCAATTTTTTGAAAACAAACTAATTTGCCATGTTTAGTTTGAACCTCATGTCTAGTTTCTGTTGGATCATTATTATCATAATTGTGAACTACTACATTAATTGGAGATTCTGTAACACTTCCAATTGATTTATTTAATGACGACATTATTTATTTATTTTATTATTTATGTTAAATTATTTTTTTAAAAATAAAAACGATAATTTTATCTGTATTTAAATCTTGATACTACTAATTATGCTAATATTACTGCGCTAAAAACTCTATATATTCTTTTCCTCTTTCTACAAAACCCTAATAATGTATTTATTTTTTTCTGTTTTTTTTTTGTTTACTTTTTAATTGTGAATAAATATAGAATGAAATTTAAAAAAAAAAAAAAAAAGAAAAAAAAAAAAATTAAAATTAAAAAAAAAAATTAAAAAATAAATTGTTCGTAAAAAAAAAAAAAAATTAAAAAATAAAATAAAATAAATTCATTTCAAAATAAAATTTTGTGTCAAATTTTTTTTGACACTCCGTCGACGTCCGCACAAGAAAGATTAAGAATTTAAGACTATGTTTAGAAAATTATTTTTTTTTTTTTTTTTTTTAAATTCCATTTTTTTAACCTAAATAATCTGGGAGGACCAGGTTAGATTAATTGAGTGGTTTTTCTTTGAAATGTTTTTAATTTTTCAATTATGCAATTCCTTTCAAAAAAAAAAAAAAAATAAAAAAAATAAACTTTTAAAATTTTTCTTTTTTTTTTTATATAAGTATATCTCTCAACTTTTAGTTTTTTTATTAAATATATGACCTAAACTATTATTATCTAAAGTATTATTCGCACAATGTTATCATAATTTTAGCATCATTCAAGAATTCTAAACTAAAAAAATCTTTTGGGATAAGTAGGTCAACTGATTATATCAAGCTTTGAGAATTTAAGAGATGTTTAGAAAATAATTATTATTTTATTTTATTTTATTTTATTTTTTAATTCCAATAATCTGGGAGGACCAGGGTTTTCAAGAAATGTTTTCAATTTTTTAATATTGCAATTCATTTTTTTTTTTTAAACTCATATCTATTTTTTTTTTATTTTTTTTTAAAGTGAATTATTTAAAAAAAAAAAAGAATAATGGTAGATTTACAGATGTGAGTTTAAAAAAAGAAAAAAAAATATTAAAAAAGTTCTTATTAAATAACAAATATAGTAGCCTATTGTTATTGATACCAATGGGGTAAACGAGTAATAATAAAAAAATAAAACTACCATTTTGTAATAATTTTTATTTTTTTATTTTTTTATTATTCTATTGTTTTTTTTTTCACCAGTTTTATTTATTTATTTATTTATTTTTATTATTTTATCAATTTATTTTTTTATTTTTTATTTTTTATTTTTTATTTTTTTTGTTTACTTTTTTTTTCTATTTAATAAATTACATTACAACGTAAAGCAGAAGTTTGAACTAAAGAGGTGATCATTTCATTTGAGCCAACATTTGAAAGATTTAATAGGGAAATGGTTGGATGAGAAACCAAACCATCAAAGATATAGGTTATTTCCAACATACCCATTGGAATATTTGAAAGATTTAAAGAGATCAAAGAATTGTTAGTCATTAGAGCATGACCCAATTGATTGATAGAACCCAATTTAAAAGCACTACCAGATAGATTTAAATGTCTGATTTGTTGTTTATCACCATAGATATTTGATTTTAAAAAGTTTGCAATATGATGACCCTCGACATCTGTCATACTATTATAGGAGAGATCTATATCACTCAATGATTTATTCAATTGAAAAGCCATCAATAGAATTTGAATGGATGAACCACCACCACCCAATCCATTGCTACCAATATGTAATAACTCTAACTTTGAATTTGGTTGTCTAATGAAATTTGTCAATTGAGTTAAACAACCACTTGTTAAACCACATCTATTCAAATAAAGTTGTTGAATTTGTGCTGAGCCACATAATGATTCAAACAATGAATTCATCTCTTTCTCATCTCTCATTCTAATCGATGATAAATTAATTGATACCAATGTTTGTGTACCATATAAAAAACTAAATCTTTCCCAACCAACTGGTGATCTATTAAATAAATTTTGATTATTATTATTAAAATTTTCATTAAATGCATTTGTTGAATTAATATCATTATTAAAATGATTCCCACCATCATTATCATCATCATTGTTGTTCCAAAATTCATCATCATCATCATCATCATTGTTTTGATGTAGTGGTTGTGGTTGTTGAGGTGGTGGTTGTTGTGGTTGTTGTTGTTGTTGTAAGTATCCAAAATTATTATTAATATTTGAAACCTCTACAACATTAAAAGAAGAAGAAGATAAATTTAATTTTAATAAAGATTGACAATGTTGAATTGAGGTCAATAGATTGTTTAGATTTGAATAGTTTGAAAATCTTGAGTGAGAAAGATCCAATTCCTTAATACTATTACTTGAACTAGTGATAGAGTATTCCAAATAAGGTAGAAAACTATCAATGTTCAATAGTGACAATGATAGTTTTTCAAATGATGAATGCATTGGCGTTAGATAGTTAACTTTACTAGATTCACTATTTAATTCATCTAAAAATATTTCACTACCATTGAATTGGAAATTTATGACTCTATCGGAATCCACTAAAATCAATTTTAAAAACTCTAAAATCGTACCACCAATTAAAACTCTATTCTTTGATGATCTTGAATTACTTTTAAAGAAATTATTTTCGTTCATTTTTAATGTTGTAATTGATTTATTCTTTTTAAATGATGATAAAAACGAGACATTATCATCATCATTTTCACTATTACTACTACTGAATTCACCCAATGAATTAATTGATAGAGTACAATTATTTAAAGATAAATTTGTAATGGTACAAGATGAAGATTCAATGATTTTACAAAGTTGATAAAACATTGGCGTTGTGAATATGGAGTAGTCGAAATTCAATGAAGAGAGTAATGGTGTTATGGATTGAGTGATCGATTGATGGATTGATTTCAATAGGTAGTATAGATCTTGTTCATTGGTTTTAACGCTTTGAAATTTAAGATTCTTGAGATCAGGAGAGATCTTTAGAATTTGTTGATAGATAAACTCTGGTATGATCGTATCTTGTTGATATTGATTTGGCAATTGATAACGATTGATGTAGATACCCAATGAGTTTATATGAAATGGATATTTCTTAATTGATGGTGGTGGCTTTGATACTCTGAGTACGGTTTGTTTTAAATAACGTCTTGGAAATGTACCACCATATTCACATAGATTCAAATAGGTCTCTAACTTTTGTTGTGAATCCATAAAGTAAAAGGTATTGGGTAGATAGGGCATAACCATCTCCATCCAAAATTTACAAACTAAACATAAATCCATCCAACGAAATCTTAATTTATATCCTGTAAATTGTCTACCTTTACTCTTTTCAATATATTCATACATTGTTAAACAATGATTATAATAGTATGATAATATCTTTCTTATTAAATGCGTTGGTAAACTATTAATTGTAAATGTTAAATCAAATATATTCTTATTAATTGTTTTTAATGGTGGTGGTGTAAAATTTTTATTAATATTTGTTTTCATTTTTATTTTATTATTTTTAATTATTATTATTATTATTATTATTACTATTATTATTATTATTATTATTATTATTATTATTATTATTATTATTATTATTATATTTAAAAATATATATTATTATTATTATTATTTTTATATTTATTTTTGTGTGTGTATATGTATGTATGATTTTTATTTTTTTTTGTGAAATTTTTTTAATTAAAAAAAAAGGAATTTTGAGCATCATTTTTTGTAAATATTTTTTTTAATTTTTTTATTTTTTTTATTTTTTATTTTTTTTCGAAAATTTCATAAAAATAAAAAAAAGGGTGGGGTTGATTTGTTGTTGGCAGGAGAGATTATATAGTAAAAAAAAATAAACGAAAGGAATGTCTTTATTTGGTAACACGGCAACAACAGGTGGTGGTGGTGGTGGATTATTTGGTAATACAACACCATCAACAACAGGTGGTGGTGGATTATTTGGTAATACAACACAACCAACCACTGGTGGTGGATTATTTGGTAATACAACGACAGGTGGTGGCGGTGGATTGTTTGGTAATACAACACAACCAACAGCAGGTGGTGGTGGGTTATTTGGTAATACAACACAACCAACCACTGGTGGTGGTGGTGGTGGATTATTTGGTAATACAACAACAGGTGGTGGCGGTGGATTATTTGGTAATACAACACAACCATCATCATTATTTTCACAATCTACTGGTTTAGGATCTCAATCAAGTTTAGGGTCTCAATCAAGTTTAGGATCACAATCTAGTTTAGGTTCACAATCAAGTTTAGGATCACAATCTAGTTTAGGATCACAATCTAGTTTAGGTTCATTTGGACAAACACAACAACCACAATCATCATTATTTGGAAATTTACAACAACAACAACAACAACAACAACAACAACAACAACAATTACAACCACAAAGAAGTATTATAGAACAAAAACTATATGATTTCATGCAATCAATTTCACCAAATAGTTTAAATTGTAGATTTTTAGTAAGTATATATCTATCCATAACATACAATTATTTTTTGAAAAAAAAAACTTATTATTATTATTTATTATTTATTATAATGACCTCATTAGTATTGGTTTTATAATTATCAAGTAAATGGACAATTAGTTGATCCAAATTCTATACCAAAACCACCAAATGTAACAGTAGATCAATGGGCATATGCTCTTTCAAATAATCCTGATCCTTCAATGTAAATATTTATTATAATTGTTTATTCATTATTTATTATTATTATTTAAAAAAATTAATATTAATTTATAAAAAAAAAAAAAAAGATTAATACCAGTTGCAGCGAAATCATTTGATGATTTAATTAATAGAAGAAAGAAACAAGAAGAAACAATTATAGCATTAGATCAAAATACACAAGAAGCATTAAAGAGAATGAGAGATTTAGAGAATCATTTAAATTTTCATATTCATACACAATTGGAGATGATGAGAAAGAAACAAATTGAATTGATTCAACGTTATATTGAAGTTTGGTCAAATTTAGAGATTTATCAAAGTAAAGGTAAAACTTTTACAACAAGCGAGGAGAGAATAATGAAAAAAATCTATGAATTATTTGAAGAGATTAATCAACCAAATTCAATAAAATCAAAGGTTGAAGAGATCTCAAATCAATTGAAATTAAGTTCAATGGAGAAGGAAAAAATTAAATATGAAATTTCTCCAGAAGCAATTGAACCACTTTATAACCTTTTAAAAAATATGACAATATCAATTGAACGTATAACAAATGAATTGGAAATCGCTGTAAAAGATGCTCAAATTTTAAAAAATGAATTATATCAATTAAAAAAATGTTGATAAACAAAATAAAAAAAAATTAAAAAAAAATTAAAAAATTATGTAATTAAAAGTTTTTTTTTTTTATTATTTAAATTTTAAAAAGCAAAAACTTTTGATTCAAAGATATTACCAGATTGATCATCATTTGGAATTGTAACATTGGTAACTGTAACTGAATCACCATTTAATTTAACGTAAGATAAAAGGATTGTATCAGTGAAACCAAAAATACCAGGAGCTTGATTGACAATGAATAAAACCGTTGAAGAATCTTGACTTTGAATGTATGGAATAAAAGTATAGGCTTCTTCATTACCTAAATAGATTGTGTAAAGTGGTTGACCACATGATGGTTGATCACCAAGTGTAACTCTACAAATATCATAGTAACCACTTGGGTTTGAGGCATTCTTATATTGTTGATTTAAGAAATAAAGATTACCTGATGGATCGGTGAAAATCATATTAATCATTAAAATATTTGAAATGTCATAATAATATTTGGCAGTTTGAGTTGGATTTGAGAAATCGAATGACATAATATGGAAACTACTATTCATATTCAAGTATGCAATATAATAGATATTATTAATGTAGTCATATCCTTGAATGGTATATGGAGCAAACTCTAAATGAGTTAAATTATATAATTCAACTTGTTCATTTCCAAATTCTGTGGCCATAATAAAATTTGAATAAGTTCCATTCACTGATACTTGAGCTGGAAGTGTTGCAGTTTTTGAATCGGCTAACCAAATATAACTTTGAATTGCATAATTAAAGTTATTATTCATTTGAACTTCACTTAATTGAGTATATTTTGGTGACTTTTAAATTAAAAAAATTGATTTTTTTTATAATTAATATTGAAATTCAGATTATCTCTTAAAAAAAGAAAAAAAAAAAAAAAAAAATTAAAAAAAAAAAAAAAAATACTTTTGAGGATACA
>JH723230.1:2829-15688 GCA_000277465.1 Dictyostelium intermedium | reverse complement strand
ATAAATAAATATGATTTTAATTATTTGTTTTGTTCTTTTTAATTTGTTTTTTTTTTTTCTTCTTTTGTTGTTTTTTTTTTATGTGTGTATAAAACAAATAGTTATCTGTGTGTGTGGAAATTAAAAATTAAAAAAAAAAAAAAAAAATTAAATTTAAATTTAAAAAAAATAAAAAATTAAAAAAAAATAAAAATTAAAAAAAAATAAAAAATAAAAAATTAGGTTTTCTCAATTTTTTCTTGGTGT
The DNA here is from genome assembly GCA_000277465.1 of Dictyostelium intermedium. NCBI lineage: Eukaryota > Evosea > Eumycetozoa > Dictyosteliales > Dictyosteliaceae > Dictyostelium > Dictyostelium intermedium. The sequence continues at coordinate 15,442 of JH723230.1, read as the reverse complement.
GACAATTAAGTGAAAAGAAAATGTTTTAATTTTATTTAATTTTTATTTTATTTTAATTTTTCTTGTTAAATAAATAAAAAAAATAAACAAAAATTAAAGTTCAATGATTTTTTCTATTTAATGATAATATTATTTTAAATTGCTCAATAAAAAAACGAATTAATTTTAAGAGTTAATGATAATCTTTACATTCAAATTTTTTTTAACATAATCATCATGTGGACAATCAAAAGAACAACATAGAATATAGCTTTTCCAATATTAAGGATATCTTTGAGAAGGAGTATGGTGAAGATAGATTCAATGTCCCAATCTGGTGAGAAAATTATAAATTAATTTAAGAATCTATAGTTCACATATTAGTTTATAAATTTTTTTCTAATTTTCTTTATTGAATTTTTGAGAGAATATGGCGACTGTATATGGACAACGAAGTACAGCTATAAAATTGCTGTTATTCAAAGAAAAAAAAATGATAAAAATTTCGTTGAAATTTCTTCGATAATTTAGTAATTTACTTTAAAAAAGTAAATTAAAAAAAAAAGCTCAAAATGTCAAGTTTTTGAATCTTATGTGTTTTATTGGCTAAAATTGTTAAACTATAAAAGAAAATAATTAATCACGAATTCTTTAAATAATTTATCATTCAATTTTGGGAATAACCCGTTTTGACACCTTTTAACAAAATTTAAAAAGTATGATTTAATATCATTTCTTTAAAATTTTTTTCTATTTTATTTTAATTTTTTAATTTTTTTTTTTTAAAACTTCAAACATTGATTGGAACATTTAATAAATTCTTTTTTTTAAATAATTTTCAGAATTTTTTGATTTTCTCGAACTGGATAGATTTTTTTAAACTTTTTCTTAAATTTACACCATTCTATATATATATTTTAACCTTTAAATAATTGGTGTAGAGTTGAAATTATTTAGTACCACAACAATCAACTGATAGCATAGTAACAATACAAATATTTGGTGTGTTGAAATATTGTAAATCAGTGAACCGTTATAAAAATAAATAAAAAGCACTTGGAATGGACCAAAAATAAGTATAATAAATCCAAAACTTTTTTTAAAAAAAAAAACTATTAATTTATTTCAATACTCAAGAAAAAATAAAAAGGTCTAATAAACCCAGTTTATAAAAAAATATTTACCCTTATAAAATTTTTTTTTACTTTTGCTTGGGTAAATTTTTTTGAGAACCTTTCTCAGAAAAAAAAAAAAAAATACAATACGATTTAAAAAAAAATAAATCGATTTTTATTTATTTTTTTATAATTTTAATATTAATATATTCATTAAATGTCTTTAACTATTTAAATCATGTAATTTTTTTTTTTTGTTAATGAGAAAGGTTAGAATATCGGGTTTAAACCATTGTAAACTGATTTCGAATAATCTTTATATAATGCAGGTTGAACTTTGTAATATTGCTATTCTAGATTTTTTTTATTTTTTCATTTATTTATTTTTTTCTTTTAAACTCTTTAAATAAAATTTTAATCAAAAATAAAAAATATTCAACGAAACTGCCTCTGATTTCAAAGACTATCTCAAGTGTTCACTCGAACAGATATTTTTATTCTAAAACTTTTTTTTTTTTTATTTTTTTATTAATTTTTTTTATTTTTATTTTTTATTTTTTTTTTTTGTTAAAAATTAACTTTTTTTTTTTTTATTTTTTTTTAAATTTTCAGACATTTTATATTTATTTTGATCGTCATCACATTTATTTTAAAATTTCTTCTTTTGTATTAATTTTTTTTTGTTTTTTTTTNTTTTTTTTTTTTATTTTATTTATTTTCCGAAAATAAATTTTAAAAGTACAATAATATAAACAATTGTAAACCATATTGCCATACAACAAATAAAAAATAACAATAATAAAAGTTCTGAAATTTTTTTTAAATTTTCAGACATTTTATATTTATTTTGATCGTCATCACATTTATTTTAAAATTTCTTCTTTTGATAATTTTTTTTTTGTTTTTTTTTNTTTTTTTTTTTTATTTATTTATTTTCCGAAAATAAATTTTAAAAGTACAATAATATAAACAATTGTAAACCATATTGCCATACAACAAATAAAAAAATAACAATAATAAAAGTTCTGAAAATTAATAATTAAATACATTCATACACTTTTTTTTTTTTTAAATTACCAGCTTTTTTTTTAATTTTTTTATTAATTTTTTTTTTTTTTTTTTTCTAATTTTTTTATATCTTGTACCAAATAAAAAAAATAAAAAAATAATTAAAAATAATTATAATAAAAAAAATTAATAAAAAAATAAAATAAAAAAAAAAAACCCCCTCAAACCAGAGGTTCACACCCACTAATCGCACAACAAACAATAATCAACATAAGCACACACACACAAAAATTTTAAAATACAAATAAAATAATTTAACAATAAATATTATATAGTATTGTTTTTTTTTTTTTTTAAATTTAAAAAGGAAAAATAAAAAATTGAAAAATGAAAAGATTATTTAGTTTAAAAGATAAAGTTACAAAGGATAAAGTTTTTTTATTGGATCTTGGTGGTGCAGAGATTCAATCACAAGAGAATTTTAAACAAAGATCAAAATTTGGTGTTATGATTAGTTTTGTAATTTATATAATTATTTTATTTTATGTGATTGTAACAATTATTCAATTTTCAAAAGGTGTTCCAACAGTTATTTATTCATCAAGATTACCATCAACCTATGAGGCAACACAAACCCTACCACTGGGTATTATGTTTAGAAATTCAACAAACGGGGATTACTATGATCCAAGTATAGCAACAGTTCAATATACCTATGTAACGATTACCAATCAAGATTCATCACCAAGAATCAAAGAACCAATTGATTCGGTTTCATGTGAATTCACAGAGGATAGTGGTGATATTTCTCGTAGACAAGGTGGTGAGTCCAATCAACAATTGAGACTTTTAACAGAGAAAGCAATTTGTCCAAGCAGATCCGTCGAAATGGTGGGCACCTTTGAAATGCCATCCTACAAATATTTGGAGGCTAAAGTTTTAAAATGCTCTTGTCTCAACACATCCTGTCCAATACAATGTGCTTCGGATGCAGTTTTCGATGATGTATTCTATGGTGGTTCAATATCGGTGGTAATGACAGAACTAATTCCAACCTCTAACCCATTGATGAATAAATTTTCATTGGTGCCATCTGTAAATTTAGCTCAACCACCCGTTCCAATCAATAGTACCAAGAGTGTATTTTGGAAGAATCTAAAAGCTTTCAATTATAATGTCGATATTTACATTCGTAAACAAACCATTTACAATGGTCCAAGATTTATGTTTGATTCTCATTTCGGTGAATTCTATTTAATGGGTGGTATGGATCCACGTGCCGATGATTTTGACCCAACAAATAATGTTTTATTTAAAGCTTACTTTAGAATTGACTCCTATGAGGATCAAGAAATTAGACAAAGTCCTCAATTCTTGGCACTCTTGGCTAGTTGGGCTGCACTTTACTCTTTCTTTGCCCTTACATTTGTTAGAGTTATTAGATTATACAATAAGAGACTCTATAAAATCACTGATGAAATCAATAATGCCATCTCAAAAATGTTACATATCGATCGTAGTCATACAAAATCTGAAAATGATATCTATGAACCCGAAATTCCAATGATTGTATTAAATAAAGATAAAGATAATAATAATAATAACAATAGTGAAAATAAAGTTGGAGGTTTAGAACATTCTGATTGTATAGTTTCAAGTCCAAGTGTTAATAGTGCTTTAAATAAAAGTGGTAATGGTATTGGTAATGTTAATCAAATTGATTCACCTCCAAATAATTCAAGATTAAGTGCTATCGTCAATAACAACAATAATGATTATCATTTGGAAGATGATATAATAACAAACCCAAGTTTAAACAACAACAACAACAACAACAATAGTAGTGTTATTAATATTAATAGTTTAAAAAATAATAATAACAACAATTCTAATTTTAATATGATTGGAAAAGAACAATCAAAAGGTAATCTAGAAATATCTTGGGACTTACACCACGGTACCATAAATTCAAATTATAATATAAGTTTAAATTCCTTAGATGGTGATAATACAAATATTAATAATAATAATAATAATAATAATAACAATAATAATAATAATTCAAATAATGGACATAATATTAATGAAAAAGATAAAAAAGATTAAATAAAATTTAAACTCTTTTTAAAATATTTTAAAGTTAAATTAAATTATTAATTTGTTCTTTAATTAAATGGTTTGGCTTTTCTTTTTCTTAAATTTTTTGCTATTTAATTAACATTAAATTAAATATTCTCCACAATGAAGTTTTAGATAGCTATAATTGAATTTAATTATCCTTGAACATTAATTAGGATGTTCATCTTTTATTCAATAAAATTATTTTATATTTTTAAATTCATTTCTTTTCTTTTTTTTTAGTATGGTTATTGTAAAAATTGGTCAAGTTTGCTCAAATTTGTAATTACAAAATAATTTAAAAAAGTCATATTAAAAAGAATTTTGTTTGAAAAAAATAAGTAATTATTAACAATAGGTAGCATTAAACAATAAAATATAGATAATATGTAAAATAAATATATATTATTATTGAAATATATAATATAAACCTTAATTTAACAATTTATAAAATTCTTTTTTTTTCAAATTACAAAATCCCACATAACTTTATCGGTTTTTACAATAATTATAGAGAATTTTTTTTTAAATGATTAATTTATTTATTTTTTTTTTTTTACCAATGAGAGTTTTTTAAAATGATTTACTTGAGTTCTATCTTTGGTGTTGAATAGTTGGGTAAACGATAAAATATATGAACATAATCAATAATCAAAAAACCAACCATGGTATTTCAAATCAAGAATCGAACTAATGACCTGGTAGGTTCGGTGTTTTTTTTAAAAGGCTCCTATGAGGATCGAACTCATGACCTCTTCCTTACTAGGGAAGCGCAATACCACTATGCTAAGGAGCCAATCTATGAAAACGTCAATTTAAATATACAAGTAAGTTTGTAAAAGATTTAAAATTAAAAAAAATATCCAATTAAGACCCTATTAACACAAAGACACCTAATTAAAAAAAATCAAAAGCAACAAAAAAAGAAAAAATCTAAACTAACAAGAAAAATAAAAAAGAAAAAATAAAATAAACCACCCATACCTATCTAAACTGTCAAGGATGGTTTTTAAAACCAATCCTTAAAAAATAACAAAAATAAATTTTAAAAAAATCAAAATATTGTTTGAAGTTCATGCATTTCAATTTTTTTATAACATTAGACATCAGAAATAATAAAGATAAATAAAATATAATTGTATAAAAAAATGATGATTTATTTTTTTAAATGAAGAACATTATTAATAAATGGAGTGCATTTAAATTTAAATAAATAAATATTTAGAGAGATGGTTTAGTTGCTTTTTTTCCTAGAACAAACTTATTAACGATTTCAGCGCAACCATTCTTGAAAATTGGTAATGATACATCAAAGAATGAACCTTTAACAGTTTCATTTGAGAATGGATCCATAACGGTTGATCTTAATACTGGAATGTTTATTTTACCAGTACCTGCAGCTGGTGCATTTGTGGTAATACCGAATCTTTTAAGAACATCTTCACAGAATACTTTACCGTATTGATCACCAAATGAGGTATTTGAAAAGATTAAATCAAATTGTTTCATACCTTTTTCTTTTTTGTAATCGAAACGTTCATAGATTTGATTGTTAATATCAACATATTGATTGTAATCAGTATTCCATTTACCAGTTGCATCTTTAAAGTTAATACCAAAACAAAGGATGTTTTGATCTGGTCTAAATATTCAAATAGTTTATAATTAATAAATATATTAGTATTTGAATAAAAATATTTAAATAAGCAATTCAAAAATAAAAATGCATACCCAATTTCAGCTAATCTTTGAACAAGCTCTTGATCTTCACAAATTTGATCAACTGTTTTCATTACACCATTAACATAGAGATTATCTTTGAAGTATTGCATTTCACTATCAGCTGGAGTCATTGGAATACAAACAACTTTAAAGTTATCAGAATCATTACATAACCATAATAATCTAAGGAAAAAGAGTCTAGTGCTTAATAAGCATCTCTTTAAAATCATACCATAACCTGATTTGGATGTACGCATGACGGAATGGCTGAGGAAACAGCTTACAGCAGTTGAACCAGCTATTTAAATAAAAAATAATTCAATAATGTTAGTAATGCGATAGGAATGATAATTTATTATATTTACGAAAAAGTAAGGATACCTACGTTTTGAACCTTCAATACCATAGATACCTACAGATGGTACAGTTGATCCACCAATATAAACTGCACTGAAAGATAAGATATCACGGAATCTTTTATTTCTGTAACCAATTGAACCAGCAGCATAATGAACATAACCAGCTTTGTGAGGATCAATAGAGATGGTATCAAAGTTTTTAAGAGCTTTTAATTGCTTGGCAAAGTATTTGCTGGCAAATAATTCAGCATCAGTATCGTTGAGACTATATGAAGTTGGAGCAACAACAGTACCACGTGGATTGATAACATCATCAAATGGATTTTCTAATTTATAATCATCTTTGATTAATGAGCTGAAGTAACCACCCCAACAACAATCAGCGACTAAATTGTAACCAAGACCAAATTTATTCATTTCAGCTCTTAAAGCAACCATACCTTCAAAATCATCAACTGCAGTTTCTTCAGTAGTACCATTAATGGCAACACAGTGAATAACTGGAATTTGTTTTTCTTTACATTCTAATAAATGAGCTTTCAATTTAGCCATATCTATACGGGCATGTACATCAACTGGAACTGTGATTAAAGCATTTGAACCTAAACCTAATAAAGCAGCTGCTTTTGGAATTGAATAGTGACAAGCACCTGATGCATACTAAAACCGATTATAAATAAATTAGTAAATGGGTATATTAATGTATATATTTATGAAGTAGATTGAGGTTGATCAACATACCATAACTGGATCTTTCAAATCATGTTTAACAAAGAATGATCTTGCACCAATATCAGCTGGATGGTATTTCTTTAACAAGAAGGTAACTCTTGAGGCTTCAATACCCAAAACATCAGCAACATCATATGGTAATTTAACACAATCATCTGGACCAATATTGGCACCTTCCCATGAAGTAACATCAATTAATTTCTTTGAGGTACCATTGGCAAGAATAACATTGACTTTATCCTTGGCTCCGGCTAATTCAGCTTCATTAAGTAAAGCATCTTTTAATGATAATGGAATAAATTTAACCCAATAAGATGCCCAAAAACCTTCAGTGTTAGCAACACTACCACCACTGGTTAAATGGAAAGTTGAAATGGTATGTTGATCTTCAAAGATCTTTTTTTCATGTGGTGAAATACCTGGTGGTGGAATTTCAGATGGGAAATCCCATCCTACCATACGACATAAATCATTTGATACAGCCATTTCAATAAATGTAGTAACTGGACTTGCTTGTACTGTTACATTGTTTGGATTGTATAACTATTAAATAAAAAGAAAATTTTATTAGAATTTTTTACTTTTATTTTTTTTTTTATTTATTTTTTTTTACTTACAATGGTTGCAACTGAACCAACAAATGAAGCCATTGTGACATCACTTGTCATATGACCTTGATATCTGAATTAAAATATAGAAATTAGTAAAAATTTTTTCTATCTATAATTTTTTATACAAAATTTAACTTCTATTTACCTAAATGAAGAGTATGGTAAAGAGAATTTTAAGAATTCAATGACTTCTTCAGTTTTTCTAATCATTTCCTTGGTTGCAGTTTGATAAACTGGATCTTGTCTAATTTTTTTAAAAAATAAAAAATTAATATAAATTTATAAATTAATATATGGTTATAGCCCCTTTTTATAGTACTCACTTATAATCTTGTAAAAAGATTGGTGAATCTTCTGGATGGAAATTTTCTCTTGATTTCATATGACCCCTGATTGCCTTTACGACTAATTCGGTGAAAATTTCAGCATTTTCATTCCTGTTTTTGAATTAATATTTAAAAAAATTAATAACAAAATAATTTTTTTAATTGTGTTAATATGTATACACTTACTTTGGACCTAAAAACCAAGCTTTTGGGCAATATTCAACTGCACCATCTAATGGAGTGAGTTTACCACGAAATTCATTGAGTTTATCAATTAAATATTTTGGGATTAAATCTGCATTGGCACTCATTGTTGTTTTTTTCTAATGAATATTGTTTTTATTGAAAATTATAAAAAGAATTATTTATTTGTATATAAAATATAATATTTTATTATCAAATGAATGAAAAAAAATGATAAAATTTGATTGCCTTTTTATTTGGTTTTTTTTTTTTTTTTTTTTTTTTTTTTTTAATTATTTTAAAAATTTAAACTTCAGATTTTTTAGTTATTGTAAAAAAAAAGTAATTTTATATTATATTATTAAAATTTAAAAAACCCCCAGTTGTAAGTTGTTAAAAAAAACTTCCCCACTAATATTGAAGTCCCACCAGTAAAACCATTTTTATAAAAAAAAACCCTCACCATTTAATTATTATTTCATAATAATTTCCCCATTATTTTTTTTATTTCCCAACAAAAAAATTTTAAAAAAAAATTAGATTTTTAATTTCAAACATCACAAATTTACACAAAAATAATCTTTTTGAAATATCCTTTTACATTTATAATAAACCATTGTTCTAAAAAAAAAAAAATCACTAAAAACACTTTTTTTTTTTTAAACACCCATTTTTTTTTTTGCCCAATATTAAAAAAAAAAATAATAATAAAAAAAAAATAAAAAAAAAAGTGAAGTTGTAAAAAATAATATCTTCAGTTTGTGAGATTATTTTTTCAAATTTCCAATCAAAAAAATTTTTGCAAAAAACTCGTAAAAAATTTAACTAAAGATTTTAAAGAAAAAAACATTTTTACTCATTTTTTTCAATATAATTAAATTTTATTTTTTATTTTTTATTTTATTTTATTTTAATTTTTTATTAAGTAATTGATTTTTTTTATTTTATTTTATTTTAATTTTTTTTTTTTTATTGATAAGGTGGTTTGGTTCATTGAAATAAAAAAAATTTTAAAAAATTACTGAAAACGTTAAATTGTTTTTGGGCACTTCAAATCTTTTATTGAACCTGGTTAAAAAGTAAGTTTGAAAAATCATCATAAATATTTATATTATAAAAGGTAAAACTGAAAACTGATTGATTTTTTAACCAATCATGCTTTAGCTTTAATTATTTTTTAATATTTAAAATAAAAATAATATTTTTCCTTTATGATTGTTTTAGTTGCCTGTTTTTGGTAGTTTAATTCTCATTATAAGTTATGGTAGCATTTTTATCCAATCTTAGTTAAAGATGAATTTTACCAAATTAAAAACAACGTTCTATAGTTTAATGTCTAACCAATTTTTACCCAAGTATAGAAACTTCTTGTATATAAACTGCTTCTATTATGATTGATTTTGTTGAATTTTCAAGATCTTTCTTATTCTTTTTCTTTTTTTTTTTTGTTTTTTTTTGTTTTTGTCTAAATTTGTTTTGGTTAAGAAAATAAAAGAGAAAAAAAAAACAAAGAATATTATTAAGTGTAATTCTTTCTTGATGAATTTAAGAATTTAATAAAAAATAATAATGATATTAATATTTACTGTATTGCTTATATTTTTTTTAAAAAAATTTTCTTTTTTATTTATTTTTAAAATTTTTAAAAGTTTTCTGTATATGTATATATGTTTTGATTATTTATTACTATATGTTATATTTTGATTATTTATTATTATATGTTATTTATGTAAAAAAAAAAAAATTTAAAGGTAGAAATAAAAATGGTTGTTTTGTTTGGTTGGTTTGATTTGGTTTTGTTTGGTTTGGTTTTGTTTGGTTTTGTTTGGTTTGGTTTTTTGTTGTTTTTTTTTTTTTTTTTTTTAAAAGTTAAACCAGTAGTTGAAATTGAATTTTTTGAAGAAGTTGAAAACATTTCACTAAATACAGATTTCATTTGAGATTTAGTATCACATCTTTTAAAGAAAGGATGTCTCATTAATTTATCGACAGAGGAACGTTTCTCGGGGTTTGATTCAAAACATTGCCAAAGCATATCTTTGAGATCGATTGAACAACGAATCTTTGGGAAGTCTATACCATTGATAGCATTGTAAAACATTGCTTTCATTCTTGAATCACGATGAGGTGGTTTTTTAAATAATAACTCTAATATACAGATACCGAAACTCCAAATATCGGAAGGATAAGAACATTCCTCGCCTCTGATCATCTCAGGAGACATGTAGTAGGGTGAGCCAACCATATGTTGTGAGCCACCTTTCTCCACGGAAGCGCATAGACCGAAATCGATTAATTTGACCTCACCATCGGTTGAAACCATAACGTTTGCGGCTTTAATGTCACGGTGAATTAGTTTCTTTTCATGAAGATAAGAGATCGCTTTAAGTAACTCCAAACCAATGTAACCAACTTGTGTCTCTTTAAAGACATGAGAGGAGGCGGATGCCTGTTCGAGTGTGCCACCTTGAATGAACTCACTAACGATGAAAAGATCACTACCATAGAGCACCGAACAATTGTATTTCAAGATATTTGGATGGTCACATTGTGTGAGGAAACCAATCTCTTGGAGAACATTATGTTGCTCCTTTGGAGTGGAATAGTTGACCACTTTAACACAAACTCTCTTCTTATCGTAGAGAGCATCATACACCTTACCATATTGACCACGACCAACCATATGAGTGAACTTTATACGTTTCTTTATATCACTACTTGGAATGACACGAATTGTAGTCGATGCTTGACCCAAAAACTCTGTTGAAATACCAGTGAGAATACGTTTTCTCTCCAATTTAATCTCGGTGGTTTTCGCTGCTTTCTCATTGTCGTCCATTATTGGTGCATCAACAAACGCATCCACATTATCGAATGCCGATGTTCTAATCTCCTCACGAGTAAACATTGATGTGGATTTTGCGACACTTTCTGCATCTGAAAGATCCAATAGATTCATTTCTTTGGTTGGTACCGATGGATCAATTGGAACGAGCAATGTTATCTTTTGACGTGTTATAAATTTGAGAATACGTAAAAAGAGTTTAAAATGCTCTTGAAGATCTTTAATTGGTATATCCTCTTTCAACATATCGGATTTTACCTCCTCTGGAATATCGTCATACTTTGCAACTACCCATGGTTCACATGCTTTTCTATTGGCATATCTACGTTTTGTCGATGACGACGACGATGACGATGATCCACTCTTTGATTTACGATATAAACCTTCCTTCTCGCCTTTATCATCATCTTTACTCTTTTTATCTTTTTTCTCTTTTTTATCTTTTTTCTCTTTTTTATCTTTTCCTGATGATGTGGCTGTCGTGGTTGTGGTTGTAGTTGTGGTTGCTGTGGTTGTCGTTGAAAAACTTGCCACCGATAATCTACTTGCTGATTTACTATGATTACTGGTTGTATCATCATAATCTCCAAATGATTTTTCACTCACATTATCACCAATATTATTACCTGTCGTTGTTGGACTTGTGGTGGAAGTGGTGGTGGTGGTAGTGGTGTTTGATTGTAAAATTGGTGATGTTGATGATGATTGTTGTTGTCCATTAACTGTTGAGGTTGATGGTTGTTGTTCACTTGATGCATCTTTTGATGATTCTGCCCTTGGTGTTGTTAATGATGATGTAGATGTTGATGTTGATGATGATATTGATCCTGTATCATTATTATTATTATTATTATTGTTATTATTATTATTATTATTATTATTATTGTTGTTTTCTGTTGAATATTTAATTGGTTGATTTTGTATAATCTAAAGCAAAAATAAAAATAAAAAAATAAAAAAAAACGATAATGTAAAAATTAATAGATTTGGTTGGTTAATTGGTTGAATATTTCTTTATTTCTTAATTTTTATTTTATTTTTTATTTTTTATTTTTTATTTTTTATTTTTTATTTTTTATTTTTTATTTTTATTTTTATTTTTATTTTTTATTTTTTATTTTTATTTTTATTTTTATTTTTATTTTTATTTTTTACTTACAGATAGTGGTCTGGTTTCAATTGTGATTAATGATGATGGGAAAATACCAACTTTACCATCAAGTTTACCTTTAATGAAACCATTTTCAGTTCTTTCTAAAAATTCAATTCTTTGGCCTTTTGTGAATGATAAATGATTTTCAGATGGTCCTTTATAATCTCCAGTTGCCACTAAATATAACATTTTATTTATTTGTTTAGTTTGTTATTATTTATTTGTCTATTTATTTATTTTTATATATATTACAATTTAGTTATTATTATTACAATTTCTTTTTTTTTATTTGTTTTTTTTTTTTTTTAATTGGGTTGGTTGCAAAAAAAATTTTTTTTTTTTCGAATTAATTTTGTGGGGTTTTTTTAATGTGGGCTTGGGATATTTTAAATTAGCCGTAAGTTTGTTTGATGATTATTATTATTTTTTTTTTTTTTTTTTAATATTATTATTATTATTTAT
>AJWI01003936.1:0-15744 GCA_000277465.1 Dictyostelium intermedium | reverse complement strand
AAAAATTCCGACTTGCCAGATTCGAACTAGCAACCGATTGATCACTTCGAATACTACAGTCAATCGCGCTACCATTGCGCCAAAGTCGGATTGGATATTTTTTAAAAAATTTTCAACCTATAATTATTTCATTTTAAAAAGAAAACGTGTGAAAACGGGCAATTTTGTGTAAAAAAATTTCAGAAAAAGTTAAAAAAAGAGTAAAAAAAAAATATATATATAAAGACTGAACTTCCACAACACACCTATCTTAAAAAAAAAAAAAAATTTCATTTTAAAAAGAGGCAATTCCAAAACAAGCCTCGGAGCAAAACCATCCAAGCCTTCGGGCAAATCTATCCAACACTTTTTTTTTTCTCAAGTCTGAAAGATGTCTGCCAACAAATAACGATAATGTCAAAATCTTCTTCAAAGATATAAATTGTACTAAGCGCAAAGATAAATCATAAATTTTAGTAGAAATTGGAACTCAGAATATCTTTCAGACTAATTTTATCTATTACCATTATAAACTATTAAATAAAATAGAACATAGTCATTTAAATGATCAAGATTAATAAGATATTTTTAATTTAAAATTATACAAAAAAAGTTTTCTAGAATTTATATATGAAAAAAAGTTAAATCTCATATATAAATTAATTAAATATTTTTTAGAGATGATGAAAATAAAATAAAAAAATTAAGTATAGAAATTAAATTAATTATTAAAAAGAAGAAAGGTTTAATGGTGGAAAATTATTTGTTTATTAATTTTTAAAGATAAATTTTTAGATATAATATTATATCATCACAATAAAGTTGAAAAATAAAATTTATTTTTCTGAATTCAAGTTAAAGATAAATGATGTATTATCATCTTGTTTAACATCCATATTCTTTGGGAAAGTTTCTGGTTTTTTAACAATTGATACTTGACCTGTTGTTGGGGAGTATTTAAAGTAACAGCTTCCATTTACAACCTTATTATTTAAAAATATAATTTCCATTTAGTTAATTTAAATAATTATAATATAAAAAATAATAAATATAAAACATACATATTCATAAGGTGCAGATGTTTGACGAACTGTTAAATGGCAAACAATTTCAGCATCTGGTGGGGTAAGTTTTGGGATTGGTAATTGAACAAAATCATCACCATCTTTAGTGGAAACCTTATCTACTTGGTATGGTGTAATTGTCATTTCATAGGCACCAACTTTATCATTGACTTTGTTGACTAGTTTAACATCAACTGCCCATTGGAAAGCACCTGGTAAAACTTGGAACTTTGATAAACCATTAATCGATGTCAAGTCATTATTGGTACTACCTTGGGCTAATTCTTGAAATTTACCTGGTGTTGGTGTATCTGAGTTTTTATTTTAAATATATTAATAGTTGTTATATTTTTTTAATAAAAGAAAAAAGAATGCATACCAATTTCATTATGCTCCCAAATGTTACATCTAACGTTTGAGCCAACAAGACATGACATGAATTTATCATTCCATTTATCACCATAGTTGAATCTTACAGTTTCACCTTTGTTGTATTCAAATGATTCACCACTACAATTTTTACCAAAGAAGAATTTTACTTTATTTGCATCAACTGACATTTTTTATTGCTTTTTTTTTCAAAATAATTAATGAAAAACAATTGTTTTTTATTCTCTTTTTATAGTTTTTTTTTAATATATTGAAATATTAATTTTGTAAAAAAAAAAAATGAAAAAAATTATTATAATTCAAATAATGATAATCTAGATAAATGAAAAAACTTTATACCCCTAAAAGTTTTGTGTGGTGTGAAAATCATCCAAATTCTTTTATTATTTATTTAATAAAACAAAATTCACCATTAAAAAAAAACAGTTTTGTGTGGTGTGTGAAAATCATTCAAATTTTATTGTAAATAAAATCCAAAACAGTTTTGTGTGGTGTGTTAAAATCATCATTTTTTTATACTATATTCACCAAAAAAAAAAAAAACAACACTAGGATTCCATCTCCCATTTACAAATTTTAAATTGTCATTTTTTTTTTTTATTTTTATATTTTTTATTAATAAAAAAATCGATTTAACACTTGAGGATATCATTGGTGGTGTGGGAATTTAATTGTAAAATGGGTGTGTTGTTATGAATAATAATAAAAAAAAAAAGTTGGCAGCAACTTTTTTTATATTATAATAATATATATTTTTAAAATTTATTTTAATTTTATTTCTTTTAATTGGTTTATAAGATTGAAACATGTTGCAGGTTTTAAAATCATTAGTAATTCTGAGATTAATTCGTCGAAGCCATCATTACCATCTGGAATAATACTAATTAAAGAGTCAAAACCTAATTCTTCTGATAGTTGTTTTTGATTTTCTAAACCAATAATATCTATTAAAAAGTTTGTAAAAGTTGTTGAGCATTGAAAGTCTATTGAAGAATTATCGCCACCATTGGTGTTGTTAAATTGATATTCTCTTTTTATTTCTTGAGGAATCTCTAATTTTGTTAAATTGATCAATTCATTTCTTTTTGCTAAAGGTATCTTTAATGAGGTCCAATCTTCTTTTTTCAAATTTAAAACAACTGAAAAACAATCTATACCTAATTCCTTTAAATTTTCTTTAAGCTCTACTGTTAATTTTGTTTTTTCATTTAAAAATTTAATAAAAATTTCTCTATCATATAATATTTTATAATTGAATGAAATTTCTTTTTCAATATTATTATTTTGATTATTTTGGTTAATTACTAATGGTTGAATTAAAATATTATTATTGGTTGATTTTGTTTCTGGTATTACTTGTTGTGTTAATTTTGGTGGTGTTGGTGTTGGTGTTGGTGTTGGTGTTGGTGTTGGTGTTGGTGTTGGTGTTGGTGTTGGTGTTGGTGTTGGTGTTGGTGTTGGTGTTGGTGTTGGTGTTGGTTTTGGTGTTGGTGTTGATGTTGGTGTTGATGTTGGTGTTGAAGTTGAAGTTGAAGTTGAAATTGAAATTGAAGTTGGTATTGAAGTTGGTATTAAGGTTGAAGTTGGTGTTGGTATTGTTTTAGTTGTAGTTGGTGTAATAATTTGTTTTAAAGGTGATATTGGTTGAACTGGATTAAAATTATTTTTAATTTTAGAGTCGATATTATTTTGTTTTTGTTTGATTTGTTGTAAAGTTGGTCTTAATTTAATATCCCATTTTGGTTCAATATATTTTGAACAATCATGATGATAATAAACTTGTTGAGATTTTAGATGAAGTAAAGTTAAGAGTTTAACAAGAGATCTCATAAAGATTGGATAGTAGCATAGTGGTAAATTAATTGAACCATTGAAAACAATAGTTGAATTTATAAAGCTATTTGCCAAATCTTTAAATTTAATCTTTTGTTCAGATACCAACTGTTTAACGAAACCAAGGGATAAAGAAGTAATAATACCAGAAAGTGTTTCGATCATTGGGAATAATTGATTTGGATTCTTTTCAATGGTTGAAATGATTTCATTTTCAATGTTTTTAATACTAGAGAGATGTTGTGGTTCCAAAGATTTTGGTTCATGAATTATACCTGTATATAATCTATCGAAAATACTACAACTTGAGACTACAATTTTTGAAACCTGTAATATGGAACCAATTGATGTCGTTTCGATTAACTTTACAAATTCACGAGGTAAATTTGAATGAATGATTGAATTCAAAGAATTGAATTCTATAATTTTTTTAGATAACAAAACGGTTATATTGTTTTCCATTGGATGATCTAGATTTGAAAATATTAAAATGGTTTCAACTAAATATTCAGACATTGAAATCAACTGATCAAATGGTATGGTTTTACAAAATTCTTTAAATTCTTCATAGTCATTAAAATGATTTGATAAATCATACTCTAGACCATTATTTAAAAGTTGTTTCAATGTTTTAATAGAGTCTGGATAAATATTTTGATTTAAATCAAAATTACTTTGTTGTTGTTGTTGTTGTTGATATTGATTTTCATTAAATCTCTTCCAACTAAATGGAAATTCTTCTTGATATAAATTCTTTTTAATATCAGGTTTTAACTTTTTTTGAGAAATAAATAATGAAATGAATTTATTTTGAATAATGATTGAATCTTGATTTAGTTGATCTTGATGTTGTGGACCATTGTAAAGTAATCTAAGTTGTATTAAAAATTGATAATACTCTTGATAATTTGAACCAATATAGTTTTTGAATTGATTTTTTAAAGTTGTTGAACCGAAAATTTGTTTAAACTCCACTCTAATATATTCATCATTAACTTGTAGATAATTATCTTTGGTTAAAATTAATTTACCAACAACGTTTTGCCATTTTTCAATTTCTTTTGATAATAAATCCTTTGATAATGATTTATTCTTTGATCCATTTATAAAACTATAATGACAAATTAAATATGAAATTGGTAAATTATCATTTAGTTCAATTAATTTTTCGCTATTATCATTATTATTATTATTATTATTATTATTGTTGGTTCCTTCTTCTACTTTTTGACGATTATTTATAAAATGATTAAATGATTGTTTACATTGATCCCAACAATTTAATAATGGTTTAATTGATTCTTTACTTTCAAAATCTAATAAATAATTAAAAGTTTCTTGAATTGATTTGTGAATGAAATCTCTTGGTAAACGTTTATAGAAAAACTTTCTAAACATTGACATGAATTTAATTAATATTTCGAAATGTGTTGATAATGATAAAGTTTTGAGGTTGTCTTGGAAAAAATTCATTAATGGGAATTCTCTTTCAAACAATTCTCTTTCGATATGATTGATTGGTTCAATCCATTTATTTGTCAATGATGTGGGTTCCTTGTAACGATATTTAAATGTATCGGATTTATCGATTGAATCTCTTGAATCAATATGAGATTTAATGATATTAACCAAGAGAAGATAGGTTTCATTATTTGTTTGTCTTAAAACTCCAATACTTGATAAACCCAACATATCCAATAGATCCGGACAATCTAGTATTACGTCAATATGTTTGTTACTAATATATTTTAATTCACTCAAGAAATAAAGTTGATTAAATGAATTTTGAATATAATTATTTTCATTATCTGGATTTAAAATAAAAGTAAGATAGAGAGAATCTTTAAAGGTCGTTAAATTCTCTTTCATCAATGTGACATTAATTTGACCTTGATTAATTGTTTTAAAACATTCATATAAATGATCTATTAATCTATCCATTAAATTTCTTGATAAAACTATTGAGCTTAATTTTGAAAATGGTGATTCTTCTAACAATTGATATTTAATTAAATCATTAATATTAACTATTGATTCTTTTAAGCTATCATTATTATCATTGTTATTATTATTATTTATATTAATTTTTTGATTTCTTGAAACTTGTAAAAGTGATCTATATAATACTTGAATTAATGGGTAGTTAATTGGTGGTTTAAATGGATAGTCTATAATGAACCTAATATTAAACCAATCGAAATGGTCTAAATAAATATCTGGTATGAATATCATTGGCTCAACAACTTCTTTTAATTTGAAAATGATTTCTTCAATTTCCTTTGATGTGGTTTTTTCAAAGATATCACAAATTACACTATTAACCCAAGCATCAGGAAGGAGATGATGGTAGAGTTGTGAATTATAAACCATTAAAAACTCTGTAATATTTGGTAATCTTAATGGTATGATAGGTCTAAGTATATCCAACATTAAATGTTTCTTTGTTTTACATTTTTCAAAGATTTCAATAAATGATTGACCATATTGAACTAAAAAGTCATCCTTATTTGCAGAATCATGATTTACAAATATTGCTAAAGAGATTTGATAATTATAATGAATATTAATTGATTTTGATAAAAGTTCATAATTTTCTTCATTACCATTACTTCCATTACTACTATTTATACTACCATTATCTTTATTAATTTCTAAATTTTCATTATTTTCTAATTGTTGTTGTTGTTGTTGTTGCTGTTGTTCAAATTGTTTTAAAGATTTAAATATTTGATCCATTGGAATGATGTTTAAAATAATTGAAAATTCTGTTGTCCAATCACCTAAAGATGAAATAAATTCTTCGATTGGTTTCTTTTTGTCATTATAGAACTCATTAAATCTACTATCGAAACGCTTAACTATTAATTTAATAATCTCTGAATGAATTGCTTGTTCATTTGTTGAATTTCCTTTAATGCATGCCAATAAATCCTTTTGTAATTGGTCTCTATTCTTTTTGGTGTCTTTTTCAAAGATACTGTAGAGACAATCTGTGATATCATTGATGAAAGCCAAGAATGATTTTTGATAATGTAATACTACGAAATATTTTAACAATGATAAATTAACACCACCACCACCACTCCATGGTTTACTTAATAAATCTAAAATATCACGGAACAATTTCATCCATTTACTTGGTTTCAATATTTTCAATGTTCTAATTACAAAATCTTCAACTAAACAATTTCTAAGATCTTCATTATTTTCAATGAATTGAACTAATTCATTAAATGATGAGTTTTTAATAGAATCTTCTAATTTCTTTAATAATTCTTTTGGTTTAATTAATTTCAATTGGTGGTGATGATGATGATGATGATGATAATTATTATTATTATTATGTTGATTTATTATTTGTTCAATTTGATTTTGAATGAAATCTGAAATTGGGTCATATAGTGGTAAATTTGATTCTTTATAATGATAATTTACTTGAATTTGTTCAAATTTACTCTTTTCAATAATTTCTAATGACAATGGTTTATCACTCAATTTAATTGATTTAATGAATAAAAGTACCAACGTTTCTTGATCACTTGACTCTTCAATTGATGTTAATTGTGTAAGATTTTGTTGTGATAAAATTGATTGTAAAACTTTGAAAACAAGTGGTTGTAAATATTCATTCATTGTATCTTTAATTGAATCTGAAAATGATTTACTCATTGAACAACCAGATAAAACACTTTCAGAACAATTTGATACAATTGTATTAAATATGTTATTTTCATTTGTTGTATCTTGATTTTCATTATTTAAAAATACAATGGATTCATTACTTTTTGTTATAAAAAGTTGTAAAATCTCTTTACACCAAATTGGATGTTTTCTAAAGATTGAAAACATATCATCTTTAATATCAACTATATCAAATGTAATTTCATCATCTACACTTTGACTAGATGAGCATTGGCTGTCTTCGGTTGTTGTATTAGGGTTGCTATTATTATTACAATTGTTGTTATTGTTGTTGTTGTTGTTGTTGTTGTTATTGTTATTGTTGTTATTGTTATTTGAAGTAAATAAATCATCTTCATCATATTCACTATCAAATTTAATATTTGTTTGTTTAATTAAAAGATTAATTTGCTGTAAAAGTGATTTCTCTAAAATTGAATAGGTTGAATCAATATTTAAATCTATGTCTAAACCACATGCTTTTGCAATCCAGCTTTTTACATCAGAATCGATACAATCATCTCTTAACAATGATGGTGAAGATTCAATTGATGTTATACCACTATTCGAAGTTTCAATAACACTGCTTGCATTTGAAAGTGTATCTTGTTGTTGTTGTAGTTGTTGTTGTCTATTAAACTTAATACCTAAATTATCAATATAAATATATTCAATTTGATGTAAATAATTTACACTAAATTTAACTTGGTTTGAAATTGATAATTGATGTGGATAATGGCAAACGATAATGACATTCTTTTTATGATCTTGAATAACTTTCTTATCTAAATAATTTATGATGAAATTAATTTGTGAATTATTTATTTCATTCATATCTGTTACGATAATAGCAGTTTGAATTTCACCATCATTACAATCTTCTTTATTTGTTAAAAACTCATTGAATTTCTTTTTAAATGAAAAACTTGATTTAAAATTTGAAATTTGGAAAACTTTAAATAATTTCTTTTGTTTACTGAATTTTTGGTTATTCATATTATTATTATTCTCTTGTTGGTGTTGATTATATTCAAAATTCATTAAATCTTCATTTAAATTAAATAAATCAATTGAAGATCTTGTATAAATTGTCCAAATTGGTAGTTGATTGTTGTTATTATTTAAATTTTTAATTTGTAAATGTTGTAAAAATCTAAAGATATTAAAGTGTTCTTGGCCTAATAAATATTCTTTTAAGTAATTTGATGGTAAGAATTTTGTATGGAAAATTCTTTCTGGTCTACCTAATGATAATAATTTCATATTTATTTGACTTATTGGTGAAAATAATTTGTTATTGTTGTAGTTGTTGTCGTTGTTATTGTTGCTATTGTTATTTTCTTCACCATCATTTTGATTAATTAAAGAATTATAATAATTAATATCATTATTTGATTTACTATTTAAATTAAATCTAATAAAATTAAAAATGATTGAAACTATAGTTTCTTTTTCTTGATAGCCATAAAGATAATACTTCCCATTTTGATTGAAATGAGAGATGAATTGATTACTTGATATCAATAAATCATTATAAAGATCTCTATCGAATTGAGAACAACAATTCTCAAGGTAATAGTTAACATAGGTTTCAGTTGAAAGTTGATATTTTTCAAAACGATTTAACCAAGGTAATTGAACATTCTTTATCTTTGATAATGGTTGTAAAACTACGATCTTAAAGTTTGGATGAACTTTTTGATGAGCGGTATGCGATCCAAATGAAATGGTTGCCCAAAGACTAGTTTCATTATCATCAACCATTAAAATGAAATAACGATTGAATAGATCATAGAAACATTGATCGATGATTGATGTATTCACTAAGATTACGGTTCCACCACTTGACATTTCTTTCTTTATCTCAGAGAAAAGATCTACCAAAGAGTTTGTTGTTTGATCATCCTTAAAACCACCGACACGAATAACCTTTGACTTTGAATTAGTAATTTCTTTTAAGATTGCCAAAGAACTCTCGTTATCGGATGGATCAATAATCATAATGAAACGGAAAGCCGAATTATTTGGATTGTTTGTTAAATCTAATTTCTCCGATAGATTCTCTTTAATTCTAATGATTGAATTATCGATTGAAAGTAACGATGAAATTTGTTTATTTCTAACGATATCGAAACCAAACTCTTTGAAGAAAACCGATGCCAACTCTTTGAACTTTTCAAATGGTATGCCATTGAAATTTCTTTCCAATGATTCCAAGAGAATCTCTGGTGTTATTGTTGTGGTATCACGTAATTCCAATGATCTATTTAAATGACGTAAAAAGAATACAAAATCTCTTTGATGAAATAAATTCTCTTTAGTTTCACTACTAAATTTATTTGCCATACGATAACCTTTACATAGGGCTTGAGAGATTTTAAGTTGTTCACGTTTATCCGTTAGTTTATTGATCATTGGTAAACAAGTACCAACCAAAATCTCCTCATCTTTTTCATGAATGGTTTCACTGTGGAATAAAATTAACATTCTATTGTTTTTTGCAGCATCTAAAATCTTATTCGATAGAATAATGGTTTCAATGTTACTAATATTTTGATCTGATGATACATGTTGTTCCTTATCCAAATAATCATGTAAAATTTTCATTGGTGCTTCTTCTTCTTTTATTAAACCTGCTTCATCTAAAAATACAACATGTTTTGTCATTTGGAAGAAATCTTGATGACGAATTGCTTGTGCATACTTTGCTTTAATTTCTTCATCTGATGTATGTGGTGTACAACAATACTTTGTCGTATAAATATTTGCCATATCAAAAAATCCATTATTAAAATCAATTTGTTTAATTCTATTATTTGTACCACTGCCACCACCAACAACAATACCATTGTTATTTTGTGATTTATTAATATTTGTCATTGTTGAGGCAGCAATGCCAATATTTGATTTATTTAATCCGCTACTATTATTATTGCTGTTGTTGTTGTTGTTGTTGTTGTTGTTGTTGTTGTTGTTGTTGTTGTTGTTGTTGTTGTTGTTGTTGATATTTCCATTATTATCTACAGATGATGAATATTGATTGACAACATTGTTATCATTCATAATATCAATAACAATACCTAAACTAATAGTTTTTGAAGAACCTGGTGGACCAACAATTAATAAACCAATACCGACATTAATTGAAATTATCATTGTGAAAATGTTCAATTGCAATGATTGAGTTAGGGCAACACCTTTTGGAATT
Organism: Dictyostelium intermedium; assembly: GCA_000277465.1. NCBI lineage: Eukaryota > Evosea > Eumycetozoa > Dictyosteliales > Dictyosteliaceae > Dictyostelium > Dictyostelium intermedium. The sequence continues at coordinate 5,589 of AJWI01003936.1, read as the reverse complement.
TTTGATTTAATTTTCTCTGAAAATGATCTTAAAATCTCTTTATAAATTTTACTAAATGTGATTGGTTTGTTATTAAGAGATTTGTTCAATGATGATGATGATGATGATGATGATTTAAATTGGAAAATATTTGGTTTTAAAATCTTATCAAAGCATTGTTGTAATTTCTCTTTAAATAATTTACGATAAGCAACAGGTACTCTAAGATAATATGCAACAAAAACCGTTATAATGATTGAACACCAATGTAAAACATCCTTATTTAAAAGATGAGTTGGAACTATTTGTTGAGCGATACCAATACCAGAGGAAGAAGTTGATAATGATAGATTTAAATTTTGTTGTTTATTCTTTTCAGAATAAAATAACTGTCTTTCTTCATCTGAAAAGAAACTACTAGAGATTAAAATTTGAACACCAATAGAGTTGGTTGTAAAGAAATCATATAATTTTGAAGCTCTCATAATATCACGAATTGATGGATGAATCTTACTATTAATGATTACTGGATTTCTTAAAAAGTCTTGACATTCATTTATAACAGTTATTAAATTTTTACTATAGTTTACATCTAAATCTGCATGTTTTATTTCAAATAAACAATCTAAAAATGGTTTCTCATTATCCTGTTTAAATTCACCAAAATTGAAAACGATCTTATTCATTGATGGTGGTGTTGGTTGAACTAAAAATACATGATCTCTTAAGTTATCATTTTCTTCGATTCCTGTAAAATCCAATAATACTGATTTCTTTTCTAATTCATCATTAATTGTTGTTGTTGTAGTGGAGGTGATGGTAGTTGGTAATGAATTTGAACTTGTTTTTAAACTGTGCTTTCCAATAATATTCGTTGATGGTGTTGTTGTTGTTGTTGTTGTTGGTAACAATGATGGTGAACTTGAAGTTAATTTTGTTAATGGATTCATTGCACCAATCCAATAAATATTAGCAGGAATTGGTATACCATCAATAGTTTTATCCATAAATATTTCATTAATTAAACTAAGAGTATCAGTAGGACAACAATTGAATTCATCCAAGAACACCAAGATTTTAATATCACTCTTTAAGGATAAAAGATGATTTGCATCAATAAAGATTGATTGTAATGTTTGTTTGAAAATAATTGAAGTGAATTTCAAATGCATTACAAATCTATGGTAAACTTTTATGTAATTCAATTGATTACAAGCCAACTTTGAAAACATTTTTGCATCATCTAAAGTGATAGCTTTGTAGAGATGTTTTTGACGATAGTATTCAAGTTGTGGATGATCTTTGTGAACCAAATGATTCTTTGACAATTGTTTCAAAATAAATTCAACGAGACCATTCAAGAAATCCTTTGTTGCAATTGGACGTTCTTTTGCAAGATCCTCAATGACCTCTGTGATTCTATAGAGATGGCCAAGTGATTTAATTTTATGAGTGGCAGATTCACGTTTATCAATGATTCTATTAATCTCCTCAATGAGTTTACCATTGAATTCTTTTTGAGCCTCTTCAACATATTGGAAATTTAAAATGATCGAATAGAAATAGAGTAGTTTGGTTTTACCTACACCAGTGCCACCTACCAATACAACGGATTTTTGATATCTTAAACGATCATGTAGAATAATTAAACGAAGCGCAAACTCTGGTGTTAAGATATAACCTGAATCTAAACACAACTTTTCAATGATCATACTATTGTTTGAATCGTAAATCTTAAAGAATTTTGCAACCAATTTATAGAATTCTCTCTTTCTGTTTACAGATGATTCAAGATTGAAAATATGATTACCACGTAGCCATCCATCGTCCACCAAATTCAATGTTGAATATTTATTGACTAGTTTGGAATAGGTTTTCATATTATCATTGAAATCTATAAACTCTAGAGGATGTGCATCTGTTGGTATACCCAGTCTATTCTTTTTAGAATAATCCAAATGAGTCTTTGAAATAGTTGGTGGATTTGACCAAAGTTGTCTACTAGATTCCATTGAAAAATCTGGACATGTCAATACCAAACATTCCAATAGAATCCAAGGTAAAAGATTACCAATGTTTGAACAGTGATTCAATGAATTATCGATATAAACATCCATATAATCTAATTTCTCTGAAAGTAATGCAAAGAAATTCTTTCTTTCATGAAGGTATTGATTCTTTATAGCCAAGAAATCTGTGTATGGTAGGATAGATGTCTCCCAATCACTTGGAAATTGTTTCTTTAGTAATAATCTAACATCTTGAATGAATTCATTCATTCCATAACCCTCCTTTTCCATATTACTCGTATTGACTTGTTGTGGTTTCTGATAGAATTCAATTGAACTCTCATAGTCATAGTTATACTCTTTAATGTAATATAAATAACGGAAACATTTCTTTTCAATTAAATTATCACATTCCCATGGTTTACTTGAATCTTTAACATTACCAATATTATATAAAAATGGTATTATTGATTTTATATATTTCAATTCATTTTGATTATAATTATTATTATTATTAATTTTATTATTATTATTATTAATAACTGAACCAATTTCAATATAAATATCCAATAATAAACTATTTGATAAATTAAAGATTTCACCATTTTCACTAACAATGAAACCATAAGTTACCAGTGGGTAAATGAATTGATTAAATTCATTATAATCATAATAACTTGAAATAAAGAGGTACAATGAAACTCTTTGTTGTTTTCCAATGATTAAATATTTTGAGAGGCTTGAAACAATTGTACTACAATTCCAATTGGGTCTAATATGAATTGAAATTGATGGTATACCTTGTTTAGTTTGTTTTTCATTCATTTCAGATTTAACGAAATGAGTTTTACCATTACCAGTTAAAATTGAAATTGATCCAATACCAATACTATTATGAATCGATGACCAATAACTCTTAAACTGACTCCAATCTGCATCTTTAACTTCTAATTGTCTAACATTATTAAATATTTCAATTAATTCTCTATTTTCTGTTGTAACTATAAATATTTTACTATTATTACTTATATTATTATTATTATTTATATATTTTTTTGAAATCCATTTAAACAATTCATCTTTATTTTGTGGCAATCCAATTAAGAAATAATTTAATGATAAACCTAAATTTTGAATTTCATTAAAATGATGAAAATCAAATGTTTCATTACTTGATGAATAAAATATTTGTGATGGGTGTGGTGTTTTTTTATCATTTGCTAAAAATAATGAATTATAAACATTTTCAAAATTTTCACATTTTAATATAATAATTTGTGAATTAATTGCTGTTGTTGTTGTTGATGGTGTTGGTGTTGGTGTTGGTGTTGGTGTTGGTGTTGTTGGTTTTGTTGGTTGAGTTGAAGAAATTGGTAAAGTTGTTATATCAAAATTAAATTTTAATTTTAACTCTGGTTGTAAGAAATTAAAAAATACTTTTAAGAAATCAAAAGTACTCTTTGTAGATTTTAATAACAAATTCTTATTTATAGTTGTAAAAATTAACTGTTCATCGATTTCAATAAGAGGGAAACAATATTTAACATAAGGATAAACCAATGAGCATAATACTATTACACTATCTCTTGATAACATATCTTGATTTATAATTTCCGGTGATTTTAAGAATCTATCAACCTTTGAATAGAATGATGAGATACCTTTATTATTTAAAAGTAACAATTGACGTGGTAAATCTTTCATTTTATTTTTCCAATCTTTACAATCGGCTTTCAAGGATAGAATCTTTTGGTTCAATGATAATGGATTTGAATCATCCAATAAATATTCAATTAAAACTTCTATTTCACCATTTGGATAGCCTGGATGATGCATTTGATCCAATTGTTGATGGATTTTATGAATCTTTTTAATGTTTCTATAAAGTTTACGGAATTGTTCGATCCAAAGTGGGGGTGGTTTTTGTTGATTTTCATTTTCGGCTTGGGTTTCTTTTTGTTGTTGTTGTTGCTCTTGGCCTAACTCTAAACCACGATAAAGATCATCAATTAAATCCTGACCATATTTAACGGTTGAACCATTGGCTTGAACAATCCAACCAACACCATTTAAACTTTTACTTGAAAAAGATATAAATTTAGATTTCTCTTTTACAATTAATTGTGCAATCTTTGCGATATTCTTTGAATCATCCAGTGTATAGGATTCGAAAATAACCTTTATCTTGTCGATATTCTTAAATACTGTTATCAATATATTGAATGAAGATGGTGAATCATTACCAAAACTACTTTCAAAAAATTGAAAAACATTTTCAAATTTAGATTTTACAATAATAACGCTATTATTGCTGTTGCTACTACTACTACTACTATCAGTGGTATTATTATCCTTTAAAGATTTTTTATAGATTTTATAATATTTTACAAATCTATGAATTGATTTAAAAGCATAATCGGCATTGTTAATTAAATTACTATTCTCTGATCTATCTAACTCCATTGAAATTCTATCATTGATCATTTGACATTGACTAACGAAATTTTGGATATCACTAAACTTTGAGAACCAATCCATTAGTTGTCTATTTATACCTTGGAATAGCTGAAGATGATAAATTGAATTGGTACCAATCAATTGTTGAATTCTATTTTCAATATCAATAGATATCTTCACAGTGGTCCATTTCTCTTGTCTTAAACGTTCCAACTCTTGATTGAAGCCATTTAAATTTGAAATCTCTATATAATCGGATTCTCTTTCAATGAAATTTATAAAATGTTGAATGTCTCTTTGAAATATAAAATATCTTTTAGAATTTTCAAAAAGTTTGGAGATCTCTTGATAAATTCTTGAAAAATCAGATTCTTCCTCTTCTTCACAACCACCTCCAATCTCCTGCTCTACCAATGGTTGACCAAATACTCTTGACATTGACAATGGATTTTTAATTGGTTCCGATTCTAATTTTGGTGTTGTTGGATAAAGAAATTCATAAATTAATGAAATCTCTCTTTTGAAATCTATAGAATGATCATTTATTACTCTATCTAGTAATGAATTAATTGGAACCTTTATTAATTCTACATTTGACATTGGTACCAATTGTTTAAAATACTCTTTAATCATTTCAACCGACTTATTTAATGATTTCTCCTCCAATGAAAACTCTTCAAATAATAAACTAAATATTGTTACTCTATTCATTCTAAAATAACCAATAAATTGTATCATTTCAATCATTTCATCAATATTATATTTTTGTTTATAAAACTCTTGTTTATTATTATTATTATTATTATTATTATTATTATTATTATTATTATTATTATTATTATTATTATTATTATTATTATTATTACTATTGTTATTATTACGAATTTGATTTACATTTAAAAAGTTTGTACTATTGGTAGTTGAATTAAAATTATTGATTTCTTCTTCCTCTGAACCTTCATTACTACCATTATTACTACCACCACTATTATTACTATTATTATTATTATTATTATTATTATTATTATTATTATTATTATTATTATTATTATTATTATTATTATTATTATTATTATTATTATTATTATTATTATTAACAATATTAGTACTAATTAGTTTATTATTACTACTACTATTACTACTA